>JAOWBB010000005.1:1752866-1821728 GCA_028565995.1 Ricinus marginatus
CCATTCACTATCTTCTCTGTTCTCAAGTGGGGTGCACAGGTATTTTATTTTAGCTCCCTGCATCCTCATGGCTGCAGAAAGCACGAAGAGGAAACGCTCATGGCGTACATGAACGAGGAATGGAGGGAAATCGAAGCCGTTTAAGATGCGATAACTCGATTGAGTATCGAACGAAAGCGATCCGTAACGGTCGAAAACATGGCCGGCAGATCTCCGAACGGCATCAGCGTGAGTTTCACTTTCAGTTTTAATTTAACATTTTCACTTCCGTAATTAATAACTAATATTTTGTTTTTAAAGAATTTGATCGGGAAAACGTAACATTATCGGATTTATTCAAAATGCAACGTAGTAAACGGCAAAATTAATTCGTTAAACTCTCATGAAATATTTAACCAATTTTTGTGTTTTTCCCTAAATTTCGAATTGGAATTTTAAGTAAGATTTGCGTGATGTGCACATGTGAAAATTCGAGATTGCAGAGATGTTTTCATCACTTCAGACTATGACTAAATCGTGGATTTATTTTCAAGCGAGATCGCATATAAAGAAAGTGCTTAACCACTGCGTTCGCAGACGTTAAGTGTGTTTTCCTCAAAATTTTTCAGTTATCTCTAATAAATAAAGGTCGGGTAAGAGAGTGCACGATGTTTTGTTTGGATGTTAACCGAAAGGTGCGTTTTTTACCGGATAAAAAAGTGCGCTGCCGTTAGCCGAGATTACTCGGCCAGGACGGCGCAGAATCAATTGGAACCCGGAATTGTTGCGAGATTTATTTTGCAAAAACGCGTCCATTTTAATTTTCTTTCTCTTGTTTTGCAGTTGTTAGTCGAACAATCGCTCCGGATAATTCACGTAATAAATATCAGTTCGGGCTCGGCGCTGCAAAAAGAGCAGACGATAAAAATAAGGTTAGAAGGCCCCCGGCGATATTCCCGCCCGCGCGGAAAGGAATTTTGAGCGTTGCTTCGGCGAAATCGAATCTCAAAACATTTCCATTTACGAAAAAGGAAAAAAGGTTTGGTTTTTTCGCAAAGGATCTGGAAGAAATTCTCATCTGCACCGGTTTCGTCCGAAATCTGATTTTTTAATTTCGATTTTCTTTTCTAAACCGAACCTTTTCGAACGCTGCCTTCTTTGGGGCTCACTCGGTCGGATAATTCGCACGACAATGAATTATCTATCTGAATTTGTCGGAATCAATACTCCGCCTGGGGATTCATCTGCGTAGGCGGCCATTGACAAGACAGCGACCTGATCCCCACTTTTGTGCTCGACAGCAGCGGGTCATTCCGGATGTTTATTTATCTGATAAATTACATAAATTTATATATCGATCAAAGCCCAGGCAAAATTTCCCGGTTCCCGCGGTCCTCTGCCTGCGACCTGATTATCGCTTTCCGGCTTTTGGATGCGCACAATAAAACGGAAGTCGGGCAGAGGAAAGTTTTGTCGTATCTGCCAGGGATAAGACTCTCCGGTCGCGGTCGGGGAAGGGTTCTTTTGCCGAAAACCGGGGATGGTGTCTGAGGTGAAAGTTTCGAAATGTGAAAGTTTCCTGCGGGCAGAACCTTTTCGGGCGATGCGAATAGGGGCGGCGCGGGAATTTCACCCCTTTCGGTGGATCCCTTCTTTGGAATGAGACGAAATTCGGTCGACGCTCATTTCGGGCGATCGCCCCGGAAGCAGTCTTCGCCCCGATCGCAGGGAAACTCCGGCAGTACGCGGCATGTGTCGCAGCGCCGATTGTTCGGCTAGATGCGTAAATGTAAATTCGAGTTGAGAAGAATAAATATTTACACGGAGTGGCGGTTGTCTGCCAGCTATTTTGCGTCTGCCGGCGCACGGTGAGGGCCCTCGTTTTTTGGATGCAAAATTATTTTCCGATTCCGTCGCTCCCGAGAAATTTTTAATCTCTCGTCCATTTCGCTCTTCGAATGCGGGCGATTCCGCCGGGGCAAGAAATTTCCCGGTTTCCGATTCTCCAGCACTCGGGAATTGTCAAATGCAGCAAATTATTGCAAGCATTTTCGACGTCAAAAAATTGTCACTTTTTTCCGACGTCAAAACGAATGGTTCCGGCGGAAAAGTCGACTCTTTGCGTTTATTTGAATTTTTATTCGTTCGTGCGGCAATGCTGTTAAATTTAGCAGCTTCCGACGAGACCATTTAGATAATGCGATGATTCCAGGCATGCGAAGTGTTTTCCCTCCTTAGAGGCAAAAATAATTTTTCTCTGCAACATTCGCCTTTGATTCCGTGGATAACGCACCGGCATTCACTCTTTGCAACGGTGCAGAAGCTGGGTCTTTCGGTGCCTGGAACGAATTCTGTCGCTTCTGTTCCATCGGTTCGCATACGAGAACAAGCATTTGCAGCAGTGGAGACGTGAGTATTCGGAAGGAAGCCGCGGTTGATGGAAAATATTTTTTTTTACTTTTTACTCGCGTCTTAAACGGACAATATTTGCCTGCTTCAAATGCAGAATAGCGAAATAACGAAATAGAAGGTTTAAGAAAGGATCAAAAGACAAACGTTTTCCAGTGTGGTCCAAACCGAGCGGTTATAAATTATTTTATTTGTGAAGAGAATGATATGTTTGGTTTATTTTATTCGATCTATTTGGGATCACGACTTTATTGCCCCAGTTGATTAGGCAAACGCGGGTCTTCATTATCGAATATTGCCGTAGGGTTTTAACGTCTCTGTGGAGCTTGTTTATGGAGAACGAAGAAGTTGCGATATCCAAGAATATATATTGACGCAGGAATTAAACGTGAAGTTGGATTTTAAGCCTTTACAATGAAGCTTTCAATTTATTTTGGAACAAACACTTCCGTTTCCGGGACATTGATCTTGAACATCCTTAAAATGCAGCACGTCATTATGACTTTATCCGCTTTAATAATATTTTCAAAACGGTTCGGCACTTACCTGTACGTTATGAATGCGAAAACGAGTCCCACCAGTGATATGCTGCTCCCGAGGACCGTGATGAGGGATACGATGCTTTCCTCGGTTACGTCGGCACCGGGATGAGACCCGATCATGGTGTAATTACTAAACCCGTGGGTTCTTCCGATGTAGAAGCCTTCCATTTGCGACGTCGTTATGTGGTACAAAGACGTAACTCCGCGCCTCGGTTTAAAATGCCGAATTCATGTTCTGACGGTTTCGACGAGGTTCCGTCTTCTGTGCCCGTGGGCACCAATTGAATTCCAGAGACCAAGACTGGAATTCGGGCCGTATTTTGAGAGAGACACCTAGCACTCAGCGACTGCTAATTACGAAAGCGATGAGGACGGAAGCTCTCGTACTAATTATGCATTCCGTGTACGAAGGTTATTATATGTACCCTGAAGAGAAAGAGATGCGTGGAAGCTGCGCAAAGGACAGAAATGGAAGTTAATTAAAGTGGACCTAATGGTGGACTGCTACCTTTCTCACGGAATTTAAAACCGAAGAATTTCCGTGGATATCACGTGGAAAATTGTTTCGCAGATAGATTTACAACAATTTAGTTTTGCGTATAACATGCGATCCTCAGTTTCAAGCCGAAAATTTAATACAGTTAAATATTCGATTACCCCATGTTCAGAAGTACGTTCAGGTAGCCGTGAAAAGATTGAGCTTCTGAAGAGCTGTGTAAAATATGTTATCTTTATTTTTCTTCACCTCTTTAAAGGAGCCAGTTAATAAGATAGGGGAATTTGTGTATTTCAAGATGTCGTCAGCTATTTCAGCCTCTTCCTTTGCTTTTTTTTAATAAATTCTGACAACAGTTCACCGGAAGCTGATTCAATAAAAACTGCCTCAATTTCAGTTTCCCCGGTAGCAGATGAATGGAATGGCAAATTTGTATTTTTTTTTCCTCAATTCGCAACTTTTATATTTGCAAAGAGGAGGCGTAAAATAATTCAAATTTGAAATAGAAATGGTGTTTTCAGAAGGAAAATTTTTATGGTTTCACATCCCTGAGCATTGACTTTACGGAAGCCTTTTGCTTCACTCTTTCCTTTCAATTTTTTTCGTAAGTGACTCCTTTTTTCGATCGCTTTACATTAATGTAACCCATTCAAAAAATTGGATTTTTTGGCCGATGGGTAAGAACGTCCCATAATTCGACCTCTGTGAGAGTGATGCGTCTATCTTGGATCGTCGAGAGTTGTTCCTCTTACGCCCGCTTTTTGCACCAAGCGAGTCGATTCTATGTCGAGGCGGATCCATCGTACGCACCCACCAAGATGCAGGCCGGGCCGAAAGCAGAAAGGGACTCCAGCAAATCCACAGGCCCGAGGTGAATAAATCCTTTTTTGCACCTTCGAAATGTGCCTCGGGAACTCGTGCGCGGGTTCGATAACGTGGCTGGAGTTAAAAAACCCGGAGAAGTTCCGGGTTATTTGCAAACTTTGCCATATAAATCAGCGTAAATCTACGGGAATAGATTCCCATTCAAAATTCCTTTAAACTAATCCCAACAAAGATTAATTTTGAAGGAAAATATCAAACTTTCTCAGCTGGGCATCGGATTCAATTCCCCTTCCTCGGCGGGTACGTCTACAATAGTTCCACTTGAGGCATTCCCGACTTTAATATCATCATGGACCGTTAAATTGCGGTATTTGCATAAATCCCAACCTCTGCATTATTAAAAGATAAATATGTTGCTCAGGATAATCTTCCAGCAAAAACCTTTGAATATGGTAGGAAAGGCAGAATGAAAGAAAAGCAATTTGAAGGAGAGATTTACCTTTTACCTGTTTGTTTAGAGAACAGAAATAAATTCGTATCTTTGATTCTTTGAGAAGTTTAGGTCCTTTGAGTTTCCCTGATATGTTTTATGCAGTAGATAGTTCCCTTGTTAGAAGTGACATAAAGATGATGTACGTAATCGCAGAAAAATCCTCGTTCTCAGAGAGGAGATTTAGGGTATTTCATGTATGTTTCCAGGCTGGATATTTTGAGATTCTTAGATCTAACCTCGAGGGCCAGAAATGAAGGAATCGCAGTCCCGTTCCGGGGAGCATTTCTTTGAGGAGCGTCTTTTGAATTGGTCAGACGCTTTACAATTTCCATCCTTTGATCTGAAAACGATCTTGAGCATTTTCTTAAAGCTCTGTCTGCTGCCTGCAGTTCCCGCTTAAAGACCTCGGTGAAATTACTGAAAACTGTCTCTTTGTGGAAGTGACTTTAATGGTTTCTTTTCCTCGGAAAGTTTAAATGATCAGAAAGGAGGAGTTGCACGGGGCTGCGAAAGGTTTTTTCGCCACCGAACGAATTTAGGATTTTAGCCCGGAAATTTTCTTTATCTAGCATCAGGACTGGTTAGGAAACGTCAGCACTGCTTTCATTATTTTGTAATAATACTGAAAGTAGTTGGAATGAAATTGGGGACAACTTTAGGAGCAAAATTTGAGCTGGAGCAATAACATTTACGAAAAAAGCAAGGACGTGAAAATTTATTCAAGCGTTATCGGACGACGAAATGCAAATTTCGTTGCATTATTGAGCCACAAAACCATCTTCCATTTCAGGCTTAAAATTACAAGCTGCTGTGCAGTTTTCCGAAAATTAGTGTGTTCAACGAAAATATATTATTAATTCCTGATGGAGGAAATCATAAATTATTGTTGAAATAAATCCAGAGGTTTATGGAAAGGATGAGAACAACGCGACGAACACACAACGGTGACACAGAAATTAAATTATTTCCACGACCGCAGCAACATTGCAAAAAGCGATTTTGCCGTAAGTGACCGAAATAAAAATTTAGTAGTTAATAAAATTCGAAATTTGCTCAGAGAAAAAATAAAGTTTTAATTTTTTCTTTCGCAAATTGTTAAAAATTTGCTCAATCTTTACTGTTACGCAACTCGCTATTGTCAGATTAGTAAAATCATTGTTTTTAAGGCTCGACAGAGGGCTTTAGAAACCTTCGAACACTTTATAACCCTTCTTGCACCGCAATAATTTTTTACCGAAATCCTCGGGGTCCTCCTTCTTCAGCTTCCGCTCCTTCTTCCAAAAAAGTCGGATGACTTTTCAACAGCATCAAAGTGTTTTCTTTTTACTGCCTCACGTAAGATTTGGTATCGGAAATCACATCACGTTCCGGCTCCTTTAATTGTCCCAGTCAAGGCGATTATGGCTAGAATCTACATGCTTCGATCGATGACACAAAAGCTTGGATTAGATTCGATTTAATCTCTTTCGCTGTCGTTTCCCACTGCCACTATAAATGTCCCATCAATTATGCACAACGGTTCGATGCCGTGTCGGGGTCACGGAATGTTCCTGTTGGAAACAGCTATCGATCTTAGGAAAAGGAAACTCGCTAATACCTAGTCGAATCAGCTTTTCATAAAACACTTATAATTTCCATGTAGATATGTAGATCGTCTAGATTACTGTATACGCAGTCTCCGTAGGATTATGTATCTTTTACTTTCGGCCCCAAAATCATATCATTTTTTTAATGTAGATGATCCTTTTTCTTTTTCAACTTATCCTTCTCCCAGCCGTTCACATATTATTTCTCCACAATCTCCATATTTGACTATTATCATATTTTTTCTAGTCCCCAAGCTTGGTTCAGTTTTCTCATCTTAAATCTTTTCTTGGTTTTTGAAATAATTTTATTCTTTTGTATTAACCTAATCTGGACTTATCTGGATCTTGTTATACAAATATCGTACATCGTATTAGCGTGCAACTCAATGTTTGTTTGTTGCATTCGAAAAGGCTGACGAGCTGCCAAAATTCCGCATCAACAAGTAACAATCTGCGGAGGTACTGTCATTCGGATTGATCAAAAGTTGGCAAACTACGGGAACTGGGAAAAAGTATATTCATCTTATGTTGAATTAAAAAGGCGTTATCAGGGATGAAACCTCAGAAAGCAGAATTCTTCTGAGAGAATCAAAAAGCACGAACATTCTAAAAGCGAAATAAAACACAAATTCTGCATTGGATCTTTATGTAACTCTATGAACCTAGATAAGAGGCCCCTAGTCTTCTGATTAGGAAACTGAGATCCATAAGCAGCATAAAATTCAATGCAAAAAGAATTTTCCCTCCTGCAATATGATGATATGAAATATTCGGATGGATACATTATCCCAAAGAATATAATTTTCATTAAAGAACGAGACTAATATCATTTTAGAGTTGGGTTATGATTTACTACTTAAAGAGACACATACGGGGCACGAATTCCTCGTTATCCACGTCATTAACAAAATAATTTAAATGGCTGATGATATGTTCTTAAAAATCGCAAGTATAATAAATATTCCGTGTGTGCAGCCATTAAAATTTAATCTTCGTATCAAAACAGATGAATTTATCTCAGGTTACACAAGGAAGAAGGCTCCCTGGAAATTTAATTTGAACTAGCCTGAAAAGTAATGACATAATTTGGTGAGGACAATATTTTTGATTTCCCTGTGGAAACGAAAAAAAGTAATATAAAATTTCGAAGATGTCTCGAAAACCCTCGCTCGAGCCATAAATTGGAAAATTTGTACGTTTCCCGGGATGTGCGTCTATATCAGGGTGAATAGTCTTCGAAAGTGATGATGGGCACTTAAAAATGCCTTTCATTGCACCCTCATTTCGATAAACCTTTCGAATCTTTTTATATTTCCATTTAAATCGTATTTTAAGAATGAAAAAATCTTGAATGATGTTGAGCAACAAGGAATGCATTCCCGAACAGTTCCAGTCCACGTCTCAACTGTGATTTTACACCGACATTTACGTTGTATAAAACATAAACTCCTAAAATAGAGGCCGTAATCGAAATTTCTAGTTGAATTTTCAGGTTTTGGAACCGTACACAAAAACCTTAAGCTGTCGGCTATCGGTTTTTCGAAGAACTTTAACGTTTGTAGTAACCAAAAAGGGCTTTCACCACGGCCGAATAATTAATTAATTATATTTTCGCTTAATTGTGATATCAAAAGTACTGCGTTAAGTAACGATGCTCATTTAGCACGCGTTATTGAAATGCACATTTGAAAAACGAAAAAGGTTTCTGAGTATGCGACTCACGAATTTAAAATTTATCTATCCCTTAATGACTCGTATATTAACGAGATAAAAAATAAGACGAGATAAAAAAAAAATATAAATTAAAATTATTAAAAACTAAGAACGTTAAATTTTATTGTAAAATATTTACGGTACGTATATGTGAGATAATATTTTCGAACAAGTGCAAAATTCGATTTCTAACAAAAACTTCCAGGATGGGAAAACTTGTCCTTTAAATCCACATTCGCACATATCAAATAATCGAAATCTTAAAAATTTACATCTTAATTTTTATGCGGTAGGTTTCGCGTTTTTAATTAGTTGAGCGTTGTGAATGAGAATAAAAGCAAATGCAAATTAAATCTAATCTTTATGTCTAAGCGTTTAGCATTAAATTTTATATTACGCAGAAAACAAATGTATTTTGGCAAACGATGTATTTCGATAATTTTCCTGAGGGGAAATTTTAGACGTCTTAAATTAATCAAGTTGAAATTCAACATTTCACCTTTCACATTTTATTTTATTTAATTCCCTCCCACCGTCTTCGGAACAAAACACCACCGAAAATTTCATTTTCAGTTTTCAAATTCCATTAACCATTAAAGGGGTTTAAGGTGTTACTTTTCATCGACGAACACTTTTGATTCCACATATTTAAGAAATTGATTTATGTAAGTCAGATTTTAATTTCAAAAGCTCAGTGCTAAGTGTATAATGCAAGTGGTGATTGTGAGACTCCGCAATTAAGTGAAACATTCGATGAATCCTTTGCAACCGCAAAGCTATTTCAACCGACAACCCTTGTAATTGCCTTAACGAATTCACCTCGTTATTCCACCCTAATTATAATTGAAGGGTTGCATTTCCACCTATCAATTCTCTCTCTCTCTCTCTCTCTCTTATAGAGATGCCGAATAGACGCGTGCTGGCTCAAGCTGAGACCCAAGAAAACCTCGAGGCACACAAAGAATCGCCAATTTAAAAACTGTATCCGTCTCATCCACGGAAATTAAAATCCTCGGTAAACCGAAATTCAACCCTCTCGTCTGATTCCGCAACACTCAAATTGTGTGTCGGGAAACAAAATTACAAAAGCGAACGGGGATGATAAAAAAGGTAACTTCGGCCACTTGTTCATGAGTAGAATCGCTCTTTATGTTAAACAAGTTAAACTGGGATTCGGCAAATTTAGTTGCGGATCCTCCCCCTTTTACCCCAACGGAGAAAATAAAATAATAACAACCTTCGAAGCATTTCACAATTTTCAATTTGAACCTTTTCAAAAGAAATAGTTCGCTCATTAACATCAGAAATGTATTGAATAACTGAGAAAAAGTGCGACGACGGTGAAATTCGTGAGACCGAAATGATTTTCGCTACGAGAAAAAAACCCGAAATTCGAGACGTCGATGAGCCATTGCCCAACGTTGCCTCGCTACTGACGATTCCCCGTGAAAAGCTGTCGGAGTGACCAAGTATCTGGGGGGCATGCGCTCCCAAACTTCCCGCACGACTCCGAGTCCTCTTTCGCTTCTTTGCCTGCCCAAAAAGCGTTTAATGGTGTTTCGACATGGTCTGGGACAATGCCGAACTCCTAAAAATACGGTAGAAGGCAAAAGGTCTCGGGACCTTGTTCTGGGCCGAGAAATCGTTATTTTCTCATTGGGCTGCGTTTCCCGCGGTTGGTCAGCAACAGCGAGAGCCGATTTTGGATGCCGCTGAAGGGTTCTCAATCTGTAAGCTCGGAGTGAAATCTTTCGGCCATCTCTCGGGAATCGATAAGCCAAACGTCAATTCTCTCCCCAATTTGTGCATCCTGACTCTAAATTATACTTTTTGAAACCGTCACGTTGAGAAAGTTGCTTTTTGTTTCCCATCGGTTGCAGCAACCGCAGATTCCGCGATTCCCCCTTAAAAATTAAGTTCATACCGATATTTCATTTGTGCAATTACTTACTCAATCGTCGGCCCGAAAATTAGAGTTTGACAGGTATCTCTTGCCACGACGGAAATTAAGGAGACATCAAGGGGATGAAAGTAATCAATCTTGAGACACTTTCCGCAGATCGCGTTGCTCCTTCTCGAGCCAGTCCGAAAGAAAGCAAAAAGCCCTCGTCACGCCTCACACGGGAAATGAGTCCTGGGATCTCGCGATTTTGTTTGCCGTTTCCGTCGCTGCGAGGTCTTCCTCCCGACTGCAACTTCCCACTTGGTTCGGCTCAGGTTCCTTCGCTGAGCAATTTCCACCCGCAGCGCTTCGCCGTGTGGAATTTCCGCGGGTTTAGCGGGCGGAAGCCGAAGATTTGCGCGCCGAGGGGTACTTCCGGGAAAAAAAAAAATTAAAAATTGAAAAAGTGAAAATTCTGAAAATTCATTAAAAAATAAAAGATTCCGAAAGGAACGGAAAAAACAAGCCCGGAAACAAAGAATTATTATTAGTATAGGAAAAATTTCGATTTCCCAATGATGCGATGAGTTTCGCTGTTTCTGCCTGCCTTCTGTTGTGCTCCAGATTTTCAGAATTTCATATTTATGGAAATTCAATTAATTTTACCAAATGCCTACATAATTACATCCCGGCTCCTGTTTGCAAGTCGAGTCCTGTTTTATTAGCAAACGTTAAAAAAGGCAAATGAGCCTTGTGGTGATAAGTTTGACCGTGTTGGTTCGAGGTTCAAGGAACGGAAGGCACGAACGAGGGGCAAAATTCGTTTTTCCCGATTTTCCCGAAAGGTTCGTCTTAAAACAGCTCTCTCTGAAAAATCCTCTATGCGAACACGGTTCGTTCAAGCCGTGATATTCCGTTTAGATCTGCGGGTTATCTCCCGTTTGCATCACAATATGTCAACCTATATATGCAACATATTAATATATAACCTTTGGCATTAAAAACTCTGCCTGAAACATCTAAAACTCATTAATGCTAAATGAAAAGCCATTGCATTTGCAATTATTTCTCTTTCCGACTATTTTAAGAATTCTTTGTGAAAACTCCGCCAAGTTTAATCAACAAATGTTTGTTCTTCAACAAACCCAGTTCAATCGCTTTCTTTGAAACCTTAATTTAGTTTGGCTGAATTTGTCCCCGCCCATTTGGAAAACCGATTTTGAAAGTCAAATCGCTTGCAGCAGCAGGGAAAACTTGAAATTTCATCTTCCTTCGCAAAACTCGGTCGGAACACTTCACTTTTTACGGAGCCAAGAATTTGAGATGGCGAATCAGGTTGAGCTCGAGGCTGCCACATTGAACTCAACGGTTTCCCCTACATTTTCGGGACTTTTGCATCGTCGCACGTCTTTTATCTCTATTTTGGAGTTGGGGCCCTTGTGCGGAAGCTCAAGACTCTCGAAGAACGAATTTATTCAGATGAAAAACTTTTCTTTTCATTCCATTTCGCTTTTTCCGGCATCTTCGGAGTTACTTCGCCGAATGGCATTTCGTGCCCGGGAATGTCCTCTGTCCGTTTTTCTTCCGTTTGGCTTGCGCGACAATTTCCTCGGAGACGTCCCTTTTTCCGTCCCGGAAAATAGTTCAACGCGCCCACCTAGAGTTGTGAAATTTTTATGGATTTTTGCAAAATTAATAAGTGCACGTCCGGGATTCGTGGATCTGACGGGTTTCCTTCAATTATTCCACTCTTCGGTCTCGTTCCATTCTGCGTGAACAAATCCGACAGCATCTTTTTAAACGTGGTTCTTCGGCTGTTGCGGAACCTCGCGAGAGACCGTCCTTCCGTCCTCAGTTCCTAATGTCGGCCGAGGACCTGCCTCCCCGCGTTTTTAAATATGTTCCGGACTAAAGGCTAATGAAAGAAAATGTTCCGCCTTTTTAACTGAAGTTCTAATATATCATGCAAAGTTATTAATCTTTCGCGGCAAAGTTTTATTTCTCGATTAACCTTTTCATTAATTAAATTTTAGAGCCTAAAAAACTTCTTTTCACATTGCAAGGCGTATTTAATGTTAATAAAAGCAATTGAAGTTATGTTCATGTTTGCGAGATGTGAACTTTCATTTTTACTCATTTACCGTTGACTGGTGATTAAGAGTAATATTATTTATTTATAATGAAAGTTCTTTCTTTAGTAAAATTTAAGAAACATTAAATTACGAAGAAGCAGCTTTGTGAACGTAAAATCCAGCTGTCCCCACCACATCTCAGGTATAACTTTTTCATTGGGAAATCATCCCTTTCACCTTGTTCGGATTTTCATATTTGGTTATAATGAAGCGTGATAGTAACTTTTCAAGCGATATTTATTTGAACGTCGTTATATGGAATTCCACGTGAAAAGTACATAACCCTTATCATACGATCTACTGTTAAATTTATAAATTGTGTTTGGGTTTCATATAAATTTCGAGCGAAAATAACATCCCCGATATCTGACATCATATGTACTTAATCATCGCTCTGTCGAAACGACATAATTGAAATATCACAAAGTCAAACGGAAAATGTGTACTTTGCCGGAGGAAAGTCCCGGGAAAGTTTGTTTAATTTTATGTGTCATGGGAGGAACCTTCTTTTAAAAAAATTTCTTCACTCTCCAATAAAGTTTTCTTCCTATCCGGAAATTACATTTTTTAAAGACAATCTCTGGAAATTTTTACGATCATCTTTTCCATCGATGGGATGATGAAACCATCTTTGGAAATATCTTTCGTTTTTCAACAAAATTTTCTTCTGCTTCATTTGATATTATTCGAATGGATGCTTTTTTCATTTTAAAATACGAGAAGCAGCCATGCCCTCGGGTTTCAGTGCTCCGGGCTTGGGCCTTTATCCGGGGTTTTGAACGGAGAATGTTTTTCGTCGGACAATTTGCAAGAACACTCGAAACAGCCATCGATCATTAGACATTAACGAGAAAGATACAGAGTTTAATACGCCGGACGTGCTCACGAAATCGGTTGTAAAGCATCCCTTACATTTTCTTCTTACTTCGCAATGAGGTTCGCCGGAAAACTTCTAAGTGTCGGAAAATCGTTTTTGACCGATGATCGTGTGGTTCGCGGCAGAATTTTCGATTTTGCCTTTCTTTCCTGTTCGAAGTTTGTCGAGATGAAAATAAAATCGCGATCCTGATGGAAAAGTTGAGGTCACTGGAACGATTTCGAATTAATTTCCCCCAAAACAATTCGCCAACGATGATAAATTAACTTTCAAAGAGAGGATCAGAAATTTTGATAGGGAAAAATTAACCTATCGCGGGGTGGTCAAAATATTTCGACCGAATTGCGCCTGACGGATGGTAAAATCGCAAACTTCAGACGTTGAAAAAACAGCAGTAAATTGGTGCAAGATATTTTCCCAAAACATTTTCCCGGGGCGAAATCTCTCCAGCCGAAATTGCAAGTCTGCCGTATTTCGGAGCTTCGTAAAACTTCGTGAATTAAATTTCTGCGAGATTTTGCTCTCTGTGTTATTGCCACTGCACCAGAAGTGATATTGAAGGCTTGAGGTTCATCCAAGTTACTATCTCATGTACCACACTCTCGGTTCTTTTAAACGAACCTAAAATTTATTACCCAAAGATGAAATAATCTACTGATCGGATTTCCTATAATTCCAACAAGAATGATTTAAGTTTTATTTTGCAAAAAAGAGTACTATAAGTGCATCATGGTGCTTGCAGTCTGAGTCTTGCATAGTTGGGACGGATTTCGAAAAAATTCAGCGTGTCGGTATTTTCCGAGATTATGGTTCACCTATCACCGAAACTGGAAATATCTGATCTTTTGAAGAAAATAATTACCATCCTCCATTTCAAAGAATAGGAACAACAGAGAGATTTCATAAATGTTCAAATCCTATACCAAGTCTTATTTTTAATATCACACATTCCTACCGAAGGAAACTCAATTACGGTCGTGCAGGATTCAAAAGAAAAATCCCAAATCTAATCAAAAACATATTATAAAAATATAATTTCTTTTTTCAATTTTATTCGATCTCCAAAGAAAGAAGGGTAATGAAAACTGAAGGCATGTTTCTCGAAGCACAAGCAAGCGTAGGGAAAAATATCAAATTCACAAAATTCAAATTCGAATCGCTCATCAGTTACCCCTAAACCTGATGAAGATTTGTTTTCCCGATTATTTAAGACGATGCAAAGTGCCCAATGCTTTTTTGAGAAGAACAAATGTTTCTTTTAAAAAACCGACGTGATTTAGCCGAATTTTGCTAATAAACACGTTGAAACTTCGTCATAATCCTAATTCTTAAGTGAGTTGAGGGTGAATCTTCTTCCAATGTTTACTTTTTATTCGTAATTAAATTCCGTGCATAACCACCACTTACTGTTAGAACTTGAATACCTACTGGTGCTGTTATGACACTCATAATTGCCGCAGTAATAAACGGACACTTTTCCGCAAGCCAACCCCATGGGATTAGTTACCTCTCTTAGAAGCATAAAAATGAAGATTTCCCGGCGAAATATTCACGAGAATGGGTATTTGGCAAAATGGAGGCCCTTTCGTGAATAATCTTCGTCAGATTAGGTTAGATCGCTAATGAAACAATGATTACATTTGAAGTGTTAACCAATTCATATAAACAGGCTAAGAAAAATTTGGGATCCACTGTAAGCGATTTTTCCAGAGCAGGCATCTTTTGTATCTTCAAATCTATCTCATTTCGCTTTTTTTGTAAGAAAGCACGTGCACCTTTTAGGGAAACATTATCGCGGTTTCTATGACATTTTTCGTTTGAATATCTGCATTCTTCCACTCTCGCATATTGCAATTAAGAAACGAAAAATTACCTTTTACGCAATGCATGAGGGAAATGAGCAAACATATTTCGTAATATCGGCTAACTATACCGTTATTATCCGACGGAAAACGTACCTTACGAATTAGGTTGCAGGAAACGCATGAACGACCTTATTCTGCAAGGTAGCAGTTATGCTGCATCTACCGCATTGGGATTGTGCCGTGCAGATATCTCTATGTATTCATGGCTATTTAGAAATCAGGATCTTAAAGCAGAGTGTGGTTCATGAAAAAATATCGTATTTCAAATACGATAACATAAACGCAAACATTCTGTTTTGTCTGTCTCGAAATCTCCACAATGTTGTCGTCATGTCCTCTTTCCAAGACGCTCTTCCTTTTCGTTTATGCATAAATTCCGCTGATATAAAGTTTTCGTTTGTAAACGCTACGAATTTCGCACGAAGCACCTATAAATATACATCCACAGTGGATATTTGTTTAATCGAACCGTCACATGCTGAAAAAATATTTTTTTCGCTTTTTAGTAAAGATGAAAAACTAATATGTATAACAAATATCCGGTAGAATTGGATGATAGAAACCATGACAATAACGGAATAAACTAATGTGTGCCGACAATACCTGCAATAGTGAATTGAAAATCATGCAGCTTATGAATTTTAATTTAATGATGATGAGGTTATAATTTTTTTGGACTTTCTTCAGATTTCAAACAATTTTGATGCAAACCCAACCAAAAATGAAGAACAAAGTATTTATTCGAGAGAAATTTTTTATATTCACGGGGCAAAAATCAAACAGATATTTTTCGAAAGTACAATCAAGTTCAAAACATGGAAAAAAAAATCTTCCAAAAAGAAAAATGTTGCGATGAAAGGCGAGTAAATTTTTGAAGCTTATCATTATTGCTACGGGACAGGTACGGAAGATAAAACTAGATTAATATTAAGGCACGGGCGCACGTACGGAAACGCAGTTTTTTTTCAAAAACGATGTCCGGGGCGAGCTTCATCAAAATATAAAAGATGTGGCATTTCAACGATAATGAAAATATCGGAGACGGATCAGATGAGCTGTGCAGAGTCAAATGAATATTAAATTATTCACCTTTCAAGTTTATGCAAGTTTAAAAGCTAATTCAAAACCATCTTTAAACGAGAGTGTAGTATTTTCGAGAAGGCCATACTTCATCGTTTATGATGCGAAAATATGGGATATTCGTGCGAGTGACACTCGAAAGCAATGCAGGCTGTATGTGGAAACTTTGAAATGTGCTGCATTCAAGAACGAAAATTTTACAATGTAAAAACTGTTTCGACGCCTTATGCTTATTATTTACGGAGTCACCTACACATAAATAATTACGTCAGTAAGCGTGAAAAAAAATAGTCTCCCGGTTTTTCGAATCTAAAATTCGAATTCGTGAACTTTTCGAAAAGCGGGGAATCACGTAAATGCCTGGAAATGACCTAAACTGAAAAAAAATCCGGTCTTTCGAAAGGGAAAAGCTGCCGCAATGCATGTCCGGTAATAGAAAAGTCCTTAACTTCATTTATGCACCCGACAAAAATACGAGTAAGTCACCATATTGAGTGAGAAAACATGCTGACACTTTTTCATGTTGGGTTTCAATCTGACCGACCAATCCTACCTCTTCCGGTCAGGCCAGCATCATTCTTATTCTTACATTTTACGAAAAACCATTTAATGGACAAAACTGGGTTCATGCAAGGCAAAGTCACCATGTCACCATGATAATGAAACATTTTTAGTGTTTATTGATTTCACATTTTGTGAGGTATGTTAAGTCGTGAATAAAAAAAGGGCAATTTAATAAAAGACCTGTTTCCTAATAAAAAAAAAATTCTGATATTAAATTGTAGATAAATTAATAAAGTAAAAATGTGTTTTAATTATAATCAAACGTAAAAAATTCACAATTTTATTTAAAATGAAGGATAGTTTGCCGGTTTTACTATTTTATCGCCAAACGATAATGCGAGCAAGTTTTAAGGCATTTTCCCCTTTTTGAAGATAGATTTTACCTTTTATTAGATAGAAAAAAGTCAGCAAACCGTAATTAGTAGATGGGTATATCAAAAAATAATGATCAAAATGTCGTCGAAATTTAATTACAATATATAAATTTTTCAGGTTTTAAAGGAAAATTGCAACTAAGATCGACTACGTTTTATTTTTCCCACGTGGAGAAAATGCGACACAGCAAGAGAGTGGTTTAATAACTCACCGAATGCCTGGCATATGGTTTAATAAGGCAGGAAGATAATTAGAAAAGTTATAAATTTCAAATAGCATTACGTTTAATTAATATTAATGAATAGAGAATGAAGTTAGATGTAACCAAGTTATTCTTCGCGTTAAAGAAAATGAACGTGTCCAAACGAAAGTTACTCGCAATCTAATTAAATCGGTACTTTTTCCAGTAATTGAATTACCGGAAGTGCTCCGCTTTCGAGTTTCGGTTTCCGAACAAACGTTCCATAATTAGAATCGGATTCCACCCCAAGACCGCTTCCGTCGCGGAATAAGAATTTGACTGGAAAAAATCACTGGTCGTTGGAGGATTCGGGAAAATCTTTTCATCGGCCGTTCATCAAGACAGGGCGATCCAAATTATCAAGAGTCTTGTTTGCAACGTTAACAAGTTGAAATAAATTTCCGAGTTGACCGTCAAGAGCTTCGTTCGTGAGGGAACGGCAGTGAGGCGACGCTCTCCGACAGCAGCCCGGGAACCTGGCACTAATGCCCCCGTCCACGAACGCAGAATTCCAAAATTCATTTGCCGGTCATTTGAAACGTTCCGACCAAAACAATCCCGGGTGCCATACTTTTTCCGTTGACGCAACGGAGACGCGCGGATTATCTTCTGCTAATGTGCGACGTCCGGCAACTGTCGGATGGTCAAAACGAATTTACTACCGCCATCTGCGATTTGATGACGCACGCAAGAGTGCACGTTAGTAAGCCGAACCGCCGCCAGACGTCTTCACCTGCATACGGCAAAATCGCAAACGCTTTTAACGGGACCCCGGAACCGGAAAGGTAACAAACGGATCCATCATTCACACTTCTTCTTGCGCATGTCCCGGAGAATAAATGCGAGGCTCTGACGTCTGACGCAAAAATCCCCGGGCCGCAGAAAAAGAAAGCTCTCGCTGAATGGGAGAAACTCCCCCCCGGGTCTGAAAGTTTCTCGTTTTGCGGCGATTTTACTTTCTTCCGTTCGCAGACGGCTTAGGTCTGTTCGGCCTGTTACGTTAGGTCTCCGAAAAGGAACCAGTGACGGTTAATGACGTCATCAAAGAGCTTTGCAAAGCGAAACGTCGCTCCGCGTTCTGCGATTTGCAGTCGCATTAATCCCTTAATAATTTTCCTCGGCAAAAGCGTCGCAGACCCAGTCGGTTCAGGGCGATCTCTAAAACCACGTCCCGGTCGAAACGGAGGTGTTTTGGCCAGATCCGGACTCGTTTACAGTTGAGTGTAACGAACTTCAAATTGCTTCTCGCACTTTTCGGTCGTCCGACTTCTTGCATTTGGAACCGTGAAAATCCGTCAGGAGACGTTATAAAAGTTGCAATTTTCCGACTTCGGAAGGAGAGGATGCAAAATTATGTTCTCTTTCTACATTTAAACAAATTTATCCCTTCCTCGTTTCATCCTCTACAATCTCTTCAACTCGGTGCATCTAATTCATACTTAATGAACTTCCGCTGTTTTGATTTTCACATGTAAAATCAAATCTCACCCGTCTTGGGGTATAATAAATTGCGCTTGGATCTCCAAGCAGAGCGAAGCGGTTGGATTTCCGAGTTGCCGTGGAGGTCCATGCTCCCGTCGGATATCGTTTTGCAATCCTTTCATCTTCAGAGCGTAACACTTCATTTGATGACCCAAATGTTGTTGAACGCATCACCATTAATAAATGTCACAAAAATTATTGGGTGAGTTTATGATATTATACTGTATCTTCTGTCGCGATCTCTCACGCGACGCCGTCATTTCAAGACTGACAAGGTGGGCCTGGTCGTGATCGCTTTCATGTTTCACCCTTCATCCCATTAAAAGTGCCTCGTTGTGAAGTCTGAGGGCGGTGAACCTGAAACGAGGAACTTTACCGTGGAAAAACAATAATGCGCTTGATAAATTCGGGGCCCTTTTTCCTTCGCATCCCAAGTCGAGCCACGTTTTGCCAGGTCGTTTTATCTTTGTGAAGCCTTAATTAGTGTTCACGTAGGTCACTAAACCTGTCGCATTCAAACAATGGCAAAAGCGGCTTCGGCTTCTGCACGCATGCGACCCGATGAGCTCGTAAAACGAAAATTTGAATATAATTCGAAATATATGAATAGCATTCGTGAATCCACGCAACTTAACGGACTTAAAATTAGCGCGGATGCCTCCTTGTATTGTCCTGTGTAAAAGGGATCCTCCTTTCCGCAGCTTTCGGAAATCACTTTATTTATCCAGCAATATGAGGGCTGTTTTTCGAGTTTTACGGTCGGTCGCACGACGGGGGAGGAAGGAAATACCGGCAGGAGAGCGGACAAGCGAGCATTTCCCGAAGAGCAAAGGCTGCGAAAAGTGCACAACACGTCCCTGATGCAAAGCTGATCTTTGGCGAAGGAGAAAAATATAAAATCAAGAAGAGGCATTCGGTTCGGACAGTTCAATGGAAAGCTTTTTTCACTCGGTGCCATGGCAAGTTGCGTTTTCAAGGCTCTCTTATTTTCCATTCCGCTCGACGAATAATAAAAATAAATAATAAAAAAAGAAATCTAAAAACTTGTTCTTAAAGATACATTTAAAAAAATCGTGAATTTCGTGTGCGGACAATTATAAATGACAGAACGAATCGGTTTCGGCATCTTCTGCCAATGTTTTAAGAGCGTTAAATATTCTTTCTGTTGTTTTGCGCGGATTCAGATTTGGCTGCGTTTCTTCGGGAGTATTTACCATTGAGAAGCCTTGGTCTTAAATTACAATAATGCAATCATGTTAACGATGAATTCTCATTAGTTAACAGATAGGGAAAGTGCTTCCTGCAGATCATCGCTTTTTCTAATCCTCTCTCGTAAAAGATGAGATTCGTTTCGGTAAAATCTGGCTGATGAATTGCTAGTAAGTACAACTCTAGTAAAAGCACGTGCCATCCCATTGGAAACTTTCTCAAAAAATTTGCGTCGCTACACATTAACCCATTAATTTTACCTAATGTTCGAAAAGAATCCGTCAGCGGCGGCGATACTCTTGGTATTTCCGATTTTCCTTGCAAGTTGCTTTCGGATGAGATCGCGATCATCGTCCATTAAGAAGCAACATCACTTTTGTGCAGTTTATAAGCGCAGATAATGTCATTTATATCTGCGAAATCTATAAATAGATGCGAATTGTTAAAAATTTTAAAATTATTTTAAATTCATTTCTTTTTTTTTTTTTCATTTTTAAAATTACACTCGGAAATGCGAAGTGAAAAAGAGAAAAGAAAAAAAATTTTTGCATTGTCCTCGTTTAAGAATCGTTGACTAACCATTTGGCGTTGTTTTTGTCCAAAAGAAGACATTTTTCCATGTTTAATATAAGAGGTGTGGCAAACTTTTAGAATTTATGAGCTACATTTCCCAATGACTTAATGTTGCCCCGCGTATTTAACCTGCTGTGTCAATATCCTTTTTCCTCATAATTTTCTTTTGCTTTCTTACGAGTCGAAAATCGATTTCGTGCAATAGATTAGCGAAATATGTTCAGAGCCCGAAACCAGATTAGATAATTGATGCATTGCTTATTGCGTCCTCATGGTTAAGGACGGGAACAGAGTTTTGATGTACCTTTTACACCAACTATAAATCATTGTCGCCCTTAACCTCAAATGAACCGTCCTAAAACTTGTATGCCTTTTGTAGTGTGCCACTTCCAGTTGGACCGTGAGAATGTGCGGTAATCTTAGCTGCGCATTCCATCCGCGGTCATTGACAATTAGTACCTAAAATAATTTCTCAATAAATGCAGACAAAACTACATTTATAAAAAATTCGATTGTTAAGTTCATTTACATTTTGCAGAATAATTGTACGAAGACGTTAAAACATATTTTTTTGACTTTAAATTTATACCTGTGGAATATATTATTCAATGGTATTCAGGTTTTAAAACCCTAAAGTTCGATATTCGTCTTGAAAAAAAAAAAAAAAAAGTCGTCCAATTGCGCGTTTTGTAAAGGTAATATCTCATATCAAATGATGCTAAGAACATTGGTTTTTGACGCAGCACTTGGATAGGTTAATAATAATTTAATTTCGCTTACGTACTAAAATACAAATTTATGGGCGAGAATATATTCGATACGAAAACCTTTGTTGGATCCCTTTCATATATTGTCGTATAATGGGAGTAAGCTTAAAAAAAAATACATCGAAATTTACTTATTTTTCCTAAACGTTATTGACTGACTATAAAAAGAATTTGATGTGAACATGATCGTGAAGAGGGAAAAGATCCGGATCCTCGGGCTACCACCGGATAGATTTTAACCGTCAGACGCACAGAGGATTTGAGTTGAATTAACGTAAAAGATATCCGAAACGAGGCTCTTCCCTTGATGCTGACAAGATGGGAGGACGTCGTCCGGCTAAGGCGTTTTCATACCTATTTTTGTTATCCGCTATTTTTGTTTCATCGGGAACTGGTCTCACAATAAAAAAGTGCTGCTCCGCCGAGAAAACTCTGAACGACAGATTTGAGTGCGTCGAAATCCCGGAAAATACAGAACGGAAGGAGTTCGACTGGTTCCCGTTGTTGGCCATCGTCGACGGACAGGCCGCGAGCACCGGCGGCGGGAACCGGGAAAGCCACCTTGAAATCTTGAGGGATGCAAAAATCGAGTTCGGGGAGAAACCGCGCTGCCACATTAACGAAATGGACGCCATCACTTTTAACGATACGGACAAGCAGTTTCGCCTCATACCGACCGACGAAGACATAAAGGTTTACGTGAACTCTAAGAAAACCCTCCACCGCTCCAGCTTCCCGTACGAGTTTCCACCATATTCCGAAGACGGTTCCGGGCAGAAGAATGAGCTTCCGTCCAAGGGTAAGTTTTCCGGTGTCTCCGACGGGAAACTCACTTTTAACCGAGCTTCTTTCCCACGTAATCGACCCATCTCGTCAGACTGCGCAGACGGTAATTTCAAACGCGCTGTGTTTAATGTTTTTAGTTAAACTAAGGATGTTTCCCATGAAAAGCGTGTGTGTGGATGCGCTGCTGGGACGGAATTATCATGCCATATTCATATGCCCGTGCGAGACGGTTGTTTGCATAAGAAAATGCTGCAAAGACGGCGAATACTTCGACGAGGTCAAGGAGAGCTGCACCCCCGAGGGAGATTCTCCTCTGGAATATCGCTGGAGGCCCGATATTAAGGTAGATAAACAATATTTTTCGAGATTCGATAAAACGAAAAACATTTCAGTGAGCCGGATAAATAAGTTTTCCAAGTGGATACGTCCGAAATACCGACGGTGCAACGGATGGCAGCAGGCAGGAGCCGATCTACCCTGGACGAAAGTCAATGAAGCAGACACGTTCACGTTGCATAGTGTCATTGCCGTTGTCAGCAAATCTAAATCAATTCAATATCTCAAAGAAGCGGAAACGGAAACCGCTAACCTAAAAGCGAACTTACGCCGCTTCTTCTTGAAGCTGAACCCAGAAAATTTCATAAGGTTTCCCGCAATTTCTTAAACCAGCATCGTTCCCTTCGGGGCTGGCCACTCCCGGTGTCCGATAGTTTTATCATTTAAGCAGTAAATTTCCAAAAATCCGGTCCATTAACGACCCGCTTCAGTCGCCCGGTTTGGTGGAATATGAGAAAAATTTGTCTCTCGCTGAGGGAGGCCAGACCTCGGAGGTCGATGCTGCTGCCTTAAGGTTACGTGCGAACAAGAAAACGGCGTCGTTCAGCGATGTTCGTCGGTCAGTTGGACCAAGAACAGGAGCGTCAAATTTTTTAAACTGTGCCGGAGCAATTAAACAAGGCGGCAAACGAGCAATTCGGTAACCTGCGAAAGTCCGGGATCGAAATCGCGCTCCGACTCGAACGTAGATGTTGAAAATTAGGTTGAACTTCCCATCCACGATCCCGTCTTTCGTCGCATCGGAAAAGCACGCGAGTTTTCCCAGTTTTCTTTGGGAGCAGCAAACATCAAAACATGAATATTATTTCGCACTTCGACTGCGTTCTCACTTTTAGTATCGATGTTCGCGCTGTCCGAGAAAGCCGCTTCCGTTTCCGTTTTTACTCCGGCTAATTTAGTTGCTCTGCTGGCGTCGGGATTCGAAGCGAGTCGTGGATGCATCCAGTGAATTTTTTTTCTCATAATCATAAAATCTATCATTTAAAACTAACGTTGATTTTCGATAAAGAAAACAAAAGCGCTCGTTAACGGCGGGAGAGCGTCATAATATATGAAAATTATTCATTATATATATATATATATATATATATATATTTATAGATATTTCGATTCCGTAACAATGCAGGGGGCTTGGTTAATGTCTCGCATCTGAAAATCATCTTTCATCTTGAACGCAAAGCCATTTATTTTATTACTGATTAGAAACTGTCATTTCTCCACAAACGTGAAATATTTTGAGCGCGCAGCCAAAGGCACACCTAGCATAATAATTAAACACAGTCAGCATCAGCAATTAAACAGGTTTTGCATTGAATAAATTTCGTATTTTCGGACATGACTTTTCGCGCGATCGTCGCCGCAGCTCTTGCGTTATTTACCGCGACAGGCGCCGCGAGCAGCAGCAGCAGCAGACAACTGCAGATCAACAAGTGTTGTCCCAAAAATCAAATGTTGGACGAGGAACTGAACTGCGTCGAGATCGATCCCAGGAAGGAGGAACTTTCTGCATCGGAAGCACTGAACGGAAAGCTTCCCTGGTTTCCCATTGAAACAGTCGTCGATTCGAAAACCCTGAGGATGCATCAGCATAAGTGGGATACGTACCTGAGAATAATAGAGACAAATTACACAATAAATTACGGAGTCAGGCCGCAGTGCACGGACAGTGATACGAAGCAGTTCGCATACCACAGGGCCAACATGGTGGAGTGGTTCAATTTCGTTTTCGATGAGGAAGGTGCCATGAAAATTCACATTTCGAAACCGTCTTCGTTCCACAGTCCCGAAAATATTGTTCTCTTTTCGAAAATAGATAACGATGCCGAAGCACATCCAACTTCCTACAATGAGGGTAAATGCGTTTCCTTAGTTTAGTTGCATCGACAATATTTGTTATGTGGTCATTTCCATATATTAATTCTACCCCGATTCTTGCATTTTAATCGAACAGCACCCCAAAATTTTCTGGTTTCTCTTGAAGACGAACACTTCGGTCTGTTTCTCTGTTCCTTCCTCTTTAGAAAAAGACTGCAGTTGTACTAAATTTCCGGCATCCGAAAAAAATGGCGAACCCCCGGAAAAGCTGCACCTGCAGGAAAAATAAAAAATCCAAAAAAAAAAAAACCTGCGGTGAAATTTTAGGTTCGGTGAGATCGTTGCCCCCGGAAGATGCCTGCGTCGATTTAGGGATACACCAAATTCACGTCCTCATGTTTTGTCCGTGTCACACAATGCTTTGCATAAGAAAATGCTGCGCGGAGGACCACCACTTCTCCATTGAGTCCTTCGGATGCGAAGAAAACGAAATGGAGATACGGAATTGGAGACCCAATATGGTAAGTCGCCGCGGAAAATGTTCGACAGCACCTGAAGATCAGATGTAATTTCCACGCATCCCTGGCCTCTTGCGTCAAACAGCGGATAAGCTGCGGGAAACTTTATGGTAAATATTTTGGATTTCGTGGGCCATCGAAAAAATTCGAACGCTGAAAGCAAAAGTCAGAATTCTCCCGATTGCATTTTACTGTCGGACGCCGTTTTCATTATTAAACGCTGCTGTTAAGAAATTGACAGTTAAACCGGTACGACATTGGTATTTTATAATCTTTCGGGATAAGATAATTGCCGGACATTCGAGCTTGAATAATTCATTTTTATTTTCAGAATGGTCCGACGGACAATTACTACCTCCTTTCGGACACCTACCCTTCTTGCGAAATACCCATACTGCTGAAGTATCACCACGAGGAGTATTCATCCTGCAATCGTTTCAACCGAGCCTCCGACAACGAATTCAATATATTCCCCAATGGAAGTTTGAAGGTAATTCACTGCACAAGTAGGTGCAGCGACGTGATTTAAGCGGAAGGTTCGGTACCTGGATCGTGTTAACCTTTCGCCTTTTCCTTTGCGATGCATGATTCTAAGCCATTTCGCGATGACGTTTCATTTTCGAACACTTGCTCTGACATCATTTGCCGGTCTCTTCAAACCGGCTATTTATATTCGCATTTGCCTTGAACTGACTAAATATTTAACTTGCATATTTATCGGCTTAGTGGCCCTAAGCGCCAGATCAATTCTTTTAAACAGCAACCATCAGTTGCTGCCGAGAACTAATCTCAGTTCAGGACGTCGAACAACAAAATGATAAAGGTGGCAATGAAAATGACACTAATCAATTATAACCATTGCGTTGGTGAAAAATCCCATCGTCCGAATTTTCAGGTCCGGAAATACAGCACTTTGTTCGATACGTCTCAGTACTGCGGCGAGGTGACGGTTTCGGAAAATGGAACGATCGAGAGGCAAAATCTAATTCTCTGCAGCGCTTCCAAAAAGGAAGAGGACGTCTACGAACCGATAACTCACAGTTAGTACACCATAACAACCCACAAATAAATAACATGTAAAAATGGTTTAACCGTAAGTAATGGTACAATTCATATTGCAGCATTGTACGGTGTGCTTCTAGTCATCGGAGGAATTTGCCTTTTTCTGACCGTGGTCGTTTCCCTGTATCTTCCGAGCCTCCGGAGGAAAGTTCACAATAAAATAGCCCTCAGTCACAATGCTTCTCTTATGGTGGCGAATTTCACGTGGGCCGTGCCTCAGCTGTCAGCGGGACTCAGTTCCAGAAGCTGCATAATTTTAGGTAAACCCAAGGAAATGTGACAGTTCTGAGCAAACCGTGTCTTCGTACCCGAGAGAAACTCCATGGTTTGACGCTCTCTGCAGCTGCATGAAGTTATCATTTCCTTTCTGCAGCGCTCAGCAGCAAAGTCCTGTTGCTTTATTTTAATATTAATTGAATATCGCACTTTTTATCCGTGTACCGATCGACCGTTTGCATCTGTCTGGATCTCAAGATCACGCTTCGCGAAGAAACCGTTTCGACTGCCTCAACGTGGAACAATGTTAATTCCAGAAACTTAAAAACTTTCCCCTAGCCAAACATAAGCCGAGAGTCGTCTTAAAGACTGTACAGATAAAACTGTAGGAAAAATCAAATAATTGTATTTTCAGCGTTTTTAGAACAATACACGCTGCTCGGATCGTTCTTCTGGTTGAATGTGATGTGCATTGATATTTCACTAACCTTCAGGTAAGAAAAGTCGATTGCCATTTCTTTGTATCAATGTATTCATTACGGATGTAAAACCATTTATATATATATATGAATGAAAATATGTACTTATTGATTAAGATTATATATGTACATTTTGTAATATATAAAAGTCGAATTTCATAGCTTAAAATCCTTTTTAACATTTTCAACTGTTATATTAATCAGTAGTGATGATTTTACATTTATGTGAGAAAAATCATAACGTTATAATATTCATTACAGACAACTTTGGTTCAGTTGTTGAATTGGATAAATTTTAAATAAATTTATATCGAAATATATGTGACAGCTTTTAACAAATATTAATTGTGTACAATTATAAATCAAATGACTATATAAATTTCAATTTTCAACTTCATCCAAGAATGGGTTGATCGTAATTTAAATCAACAAAAGTTTTTATCTTGAAATCGACCTTAGCACATTTAGATAAAGAAACTCACAAAAGAATTTTACAACAAAAAAGATAAAAGTTTAAATAACAACAAAGAAGTATAAAAAAAATGTATAGATTTTGATGTTACTTAGAAGCTCACAAATTCTAATTTATGTGATTCAAATTATGAATTATGTATATATATATATATATATATATAAACAAATGTAGAGAAATGTAGACGACATTTAAAATTTTAATATCTTATTGATAATTACCGATATGTCATACTAAATCACCCCATAATTGGAGCTCCTATATTTTTTTATATTTTGTATTATACCGGCATTTTAATTAACTGCTTCAACGGGACAGTTTTATGTGAAATATTTATTAATGGTCTGCTTTTAGTTCCAATAAACATTTAAAACGAGGAGGCTTAGACGGAGGAACAAAAAAGTTTATATACTACTGCATTTATGCTTGGGGTATGACAAGCATCATATCGGCTGTAACTCTGGCCATGGAGTACAGCACCGATGCCCAACTCGACTACCTCAAACCAGGATTTGCCTGCATCTGCGGATTTAATACAGGTTCTCAAATTCATTCATTTACCTAAAATCTTAAAATTTGTATATTTGCGTAAGTTTCGTTGCAGGAAATAATTGGAAGCCGCTCTAAAATGTGCTCTGCCGATTGGGGAAAATTTAAAAAATGCTAAAGCAACGGTAGATTGCATTTTAGAAGAGCAACAATGAAAATTTTTCCACGCCCCTTAGGACGTTTCGAAATATTTTTAGCCAACGCTTCGATGCTGTTGTACCTGTACGGTCCCATGTCGATACTGCTTCTGGTCAACCTGATACTTTTTATTTACACAACGGCGAAGATAATGTCGATTCAAAGGCAGACGGCGATGCTCCACAAAACGGACTCCAACACAACGGGAGGTTCTTCTTTTCAGACGGACAAGCAGAGGTACGACCTTATCCAATGGTGAGCCAAAAACTTTTCAGCTCTCGACGGGTGAGGGGTTGTGCAGCCTGGGGGATAAGCCACCCATCAGAAATATTCCAAAGCATATTGCGGCGCATAAACCCTAAGGGCTTGTAGCTCAAAGTTGACCATTGCGTTTGGCAAAAAATTTCGTATAATGAATATCTTTTTTTATGCTCGCGTCCAATTTTAACGACGTTTTATTTTTCATTCCGAATCGATTAAATCATATTTTTTTTTTTAAATTAAATATTTGTTCACAAACAGATTGAGCTACATTAAAAATTTTACAACTATCATATAATTTTTCATATTAATTTATCACGTTATTTTTATAATATATTTTAAATTTCAGGCCTTATGTTGCACAAGCCTACTAATTAAAGCAAACATCACTTTCTTGTGGAATTTAGAATAAGTTTTAAAAAAAAAAAACATAAATCTGATGATTTATTTTTGCACAGTATGGCAGATACAAGAATGCGCATGCTTTTAAGATCGATTATATCTTGACGAATTCATGATGTTCCGCAAAGTCCATAAAATTAATGGCAATTTTTTTTATGTAAAAATTACATTTATTTCTTTAGTTTAACAACGCGTTAAATATGTAAGAGCAACACACGGTTTAAGGCAATCTTTTATGAAGGTGGAGTTTTTTAGTGAGAAAATGGTAGATCCACCTCTCAACTTTTCGAATTTTCCACAAGGATCTGCCAGTTTAATATTATGTCCTCAAAAACCGCCACTTAATTTTACTCTTTGCTCGCACAGGAACCTGATAACATTGTGTCTGTTACGAATTATCATTAAAGAGTAAGTAAATGGGAAAAAAATTAAGAAATTTGATGTATTCGCTGAAAATGATCGATGCATTCATCATCTTAACTAATACAATAATGAAATCGTAGGTTAGTTTTTTTTTTTTCGGTGCTTTCCCAAAAATATAACAAATTCCTAACTATTTCTGCAATAAAAAATTTTAAATTCTAATCGTTTGAGTTGTATAAAATATATACATATCTTTTTAATATTAATTAAATCATATAACATTGTTTTTTATTGTATATTTGTCGGTGCATGTATGTTGCCCACACGGTATACAGAAGTACTTTTGTACAAGTGTATGCGTTATTTAATTTTATCGCGCAGCGATAAGCCGGGAAATTCAGCATCGTAATTCGTTTAATTTTCCAGGTTGATTCTCTACGGTAAATTATTCTTACTAATGGGAGTGACTTGGATAATGGAAATAATAAGCTGGGCGGTGGGAGGACCCAGCTACTACTGGTACTTTTCCGACATATTGAATCTTCTGAGAGCGGTGTTCATCTTCATGCTGTTCATCTGCAAGAAACAAGTGCTGAGAAACCTAAAGAAGAAGTGGTCGAAGAAGGCGCGGGGCTTTTCGGGCAAAACCGGGAGCGCCAAGAGCCAAACGGACGAGGAGGCGATCAGCACTACGGCCCAGACCTTTACCGGGCCCGGCAAAAGGAAGGAATCGGGAAAATCGGAAGTGGAACTGTCCAGAAACGAGCGGCACAAGGGATACTGCAACCCTTCCGTTGTTAAGGAATCCCAAATGTAATTTAAAGTCTAACATAATTGTCTTTTAACAGCGACCGTTATTGGCTACCAATTTATATTTTCTGCACCGATAAATTTGCACTACTATTGTAATTCACAATCCTAAAAGTGGCAATTCGATATAGAAAAACTTTATTCCCATGCTTAGGATTTTATCGCTATGATCCACATTCTGATATCTTTAACATATTAAATTATTTGAATGTTTGAATACATAAAATTTTAAACTTGAATACTATAAAAGGCTTGCCGCTTTTAAATATTTAATGTAAAAATAGACGCATCCTATGTGTATGCGCGACGTAATTTAATTGTGAAATTCTTCCTACTATTAAATTATTATGTTATTTGCTTTCAAAGTACAGATGACGAGATGCCTTTAAAAGTGCTCCCCTCGGGAGACAATTAAGCTTTATAAAAATGCTCCGTTCACTTATCCAAATTCATGCAATGCTGTCGCAGGGTGGACGGAGATTTTCGCAGGCTCCGATTCAACTAGTGAATAATTTATGCAGCGCAATAAAGTAAATTTCGTTAATGTAAAAGAAAATTTTTCTTTCTTTCGTGAACGTTCAATTTTCCTGGAGAAAACCCCGCGGAGAGGACCCGGACCGGGTCCGGACTGGCTCACCTTGCCCTTGGGAAAGGCCGTTCGATTAATGCGGGCGTTATTGATACTCGTCCAACGATTGTGTGGAAACGGGAAATCTCGTCAAATGAATCAAACGTTGCCTTGGTCTTTATGAAGAACTTTACTTCATTTAAAGGTAACTCGGCGCCAGCGGATCGGTGTCCATTTCAAAAATTTCACAAAAACGGGCCGAAGCGCAACCGGAGCGAAAATTCGCCGTTTTTCCCCGGTCCCTTGGCTCCTCCTGATTCGCGCCTTTTCCCGCTCCCGTCGCGCGCGAAGCTGCCGCACGGTGCTGTCGGATGAGCGCTTTATTAAGGGGAAAGCTCCGGAAGCCTCGAAAAAAGTTGAAAATCCAGTCGGGCAGCGATAAAACTGGGTCGGGGACCGACCCGGTCCCTCCTTTGTGCGTCGCAGTCGATAAGAAGGAGTCGCATTTTCGAGATAATTGGAGGACAGGAAAAGCATTTATCAAATCGCAACGAGTTCGAGGTATTATCTAATTACATCACTCAATATAAGCGCTAAAATGGTGAAGAAAATTTTCTGAGAAGAGAAAAACCTTCGGCGGAACGCACTATAAATACGCGAAGGCAGCGGATCGCACCGGAAACGCAAATCTTTCAATTTTCGCACACGATGGTATGGTGAATCTCGGAGCGTTCGGATATTCTGAGAGTGCTAAAATCGTTTTATCTGTGCTTCAGTATAAAGATAGGAAATGTGGAAGTTATTCGCGGTTGGAATTTTCGTCCTGGGAAACGTTTGTTCGATCACCGGCAGAAACAACCTCGAAGACGAGCTCAATTCGTTCATTAAGAGCTTCGAGAATTTAATCTTTTCGCCGCCCAATAAAGAAACAGGTAGCCTGCCTTCACGTACCTTACTCGTACGAATCAGTGAAAAACTTCTTGTCGTTAATCATAATTCTCCATCCCAAAATTACGGAGGTTTTTTTTTTTTTTTTTTTAATACATATTTGAAATATGAAAAGCAAACGGTTCATTACGATACTATGATGATATTTTTTGTTTTGGCGTCGTGGAAAAAAATAACGAGACGAATCCCGACCGTCTGTCGCTGCATTCGTAGCACCACTGACTTCGGCGAATGTGAAAACTTTCAGGGCTTAAGGTGGCCAAATGGAAACCGGAAGATGGAGTGAATCCGGAAGAACTGGGAGACACCTACGCCGAAGGAGACATTATTCTGCCCCAGAAAAGCAAGTTTAGGAACGGCCTGAAAGCAGAATCTGCCAGATGGAAGAATGGAGTGGTTCCGTACAGGATTTCCGATTCCTTCAGTGAGTTTGCTTTTATCTCGAACCAATCCCTGGGATCTGCTTTCTGGGCGTCGCGCAGGAAAAATTTAATTTTCGGCCTCATCAGTTTGGAGGCGGCGTTTGCTTTGTTGTCGACTCGCTCGACGTGCCTCTGTCGTTCTCATTGTATATTTTTATACATTACTTTTTCTGCGCTATCGCATCTTCTCCGTTCTTTTATCTATTTTGACATGTCAACTAGCCCGCCGGATAAGCTTCCCATGCTATGCGGAAAGTTCAGAAGCGGTACTTCCAAAGGAAGACTTTTTCAGTCCAAACATGAGAATATTCAACCATAACGTTTTCGTATGCTGTAAAGAACCATAAAACTAAATCAATGTTACTGAACTAGTCGAACTAAAATTCTACTACGTTCTGAAATTAAATCGATTCCGTATAAAATAATTTTTTCACATTTTTCTTTCTTAAATACAAGATTACAAGGATTACAATATGATTATGTCGGCCATTAAGGAATACCACGATCTCACGTGCGTTAAATGGGTACGATGGTCGGGAGAAGAAGATTATGTTTATTTTGTATCGGGCAACACGGGGTGCTGGAGTTCAGTCGGTCGAGTGGGAGGAATGCAAGTAAGTCCAAATGGAGTCACAGTCCCGGACGTTTAAATATGTCAGAGGAATTAATCCCGAATTTTTTTTTCTCAGGAGTTGAATTTACAGGCTCCGGGATGTCTCACAAAAAAAGGCACCGTCATTCATGAAATGCTTCACGCGTTAGGTTTCCTCCACGAGCAGAATCGTTATGAAAGAGACAATCACGTTACTATTAAGTGGACCAATATCCAGAAAGGTATGTATCGCGAGAGATGCAACGCGAACGGAGTGTTTTCGGATTGTCTTTTTGGTGAAATTGTGTTGTTTAACTTGAAGGTAGAGAACAAAACTTTGAAAAAGCTTCGAAAGATACTACCGAAAATCTCGGTGTGCCCTACGATTACCGAAGCGTCATGCACTATTCGGCAAATGCCTTTTCCGTAAACGGCGAGCCCACAATTATACCAAAGGTAAGCTCCTTTTTACACTTCTACTTGCTTCTGCATAGCTCTTTCACTCACTTTTTAATACTCCTAAACTCAAGACATCTTCGTCTTTGCAGATTGGGGGTGTTGAACTTGGACAGAGAGAAGGCCTCAGCCGCAGTGACGTGAAAAAAATTCGGAAAATGTACAAATGCGGAGCTGACGGTGGGCGAAAACGACACGTTCCAGGCTTTTGAAATAATGTTCCTATAAAATTATATTTTAAAGTTATTTATCTCTAAATAAAAAAATAATACGGTTAATACGTCTTAAATCAATGTTTTCATCAACGCCCTTATTTGTGTCTGTTTTAATTTTAATCAAATTGTATTATATTCTGCTGAATCAACGGAATTAAATTCAAAATATCAAATTTCCAAAGCTAAGGCTTCATCAAAGTCACAATTATAATTTCTATAGTTTCCCTTTTAAATAGGACAACTGAATTTATTGTAACAAGAACTGAATTTGAAGAATTTTTTCAACCTCATAAATATTTCCAACTTTTTAGCAATATTTTATATCACTCCTTCTCTGGTGTTATTTGATCTTTCTAAACATTTAGTATCTTTTATGGTTAATGCCCGGTTAAAAAAAAAATGAAATCTAATAAGAACAGTTAAGCAAAATTTAGAGATGGAAGTGAATATTGCATTATTAAAACACATAGGAGAGTTCGGATTTGATGAATTTCTTAAAAAAAAAAAATACTCCCTCCATTTTTCCAAACATCAATTTAGTCAATAGCAATACGAAACTCAGATTGGAGTTATATTTGTATATAAATTTTCACCCCTCTTTCCAAAATAAATGTATTTGCTTTATCAAACTCTCAGCCTTACATTGATAAGTTATTTATTTTAATTCGCGCGAATTCGATGGAAATATTAATGATATCATTGTGTTTGTATAGCCTGTCCTTATTAGTGAAGGCAAGCGTAACCATCATTAACAACGGCAATTCCAAATGAAATGATATAAGACAAAAAAATTTATATGACATGCGCCCGCGACAATAAATAAATTGATGACCTATCAGTGCCCTGAGATCGGATTTATTCGTCTTTTTTGATAATGGAATCATTGCGAATAATCCCGAGTAAGCTCTTAAATCCAAACATATATAATGAAAGCAAAAGAAGAATTAAGCGCATACGGATTCAGCCCTAAAATGACAAAGGGTGACTTTTTCGAATACAGGGGAAATTTCACGAAAGTGATGCCGATTCTTCATTTTCTTAGGTAAGGGATTTCATCGCAAAGCGCTTTAGCACACCCTCAGCATTCCTTTTTGTTGCAGATCGGAAGAAGAGAAACCTTTAGTGTGGAACGTGGACCCATCCGATTATCCTCACATACCCGAGCACTGGTTCAAGTTTTCCGCCCCAGATAACTTTAAAAATTACCTCCTGGGATTCCTTTATTTTATATTTTTTGTTTTCGCGTGCGTGGGGAACGGCCTGGTCATTTGGATTTTCTCAACGTGAGTAACATTCTGAAAGAAAGTCGAAATCCATCTTTCTTGAACTTATCTAATATTCTTAATCAACCCATGGCTAATATTTCAAACAAGTTTAGTTTTTTTTTTTTTAATTTTGAGCGCAGATCTAAAAATCTCCGTACTCCTTCAAACATGTTTGTGATTACTCTGGCCATTTTCGATTTTATAATGATGGCCAAGACTCCTATCATGATCTATAATTCAATGCATTCCGGATTCGCCAGCGGATACTTTTGGTGTCAGATTTTCGCATTTATGGGGACCATTTCTGGAATCGGAGCGTCTGCCACGAATGTTTGCATAGCGTATGATCGATATTCGTAGGTATCAGCTATTCTGACAGTATTACTGTAAAATCCTTTTCCATGCCCTAAAACAAAAAAATGTTTTTATGCATAAAAAAATGAACATAGATAATAAATTTCATTGCTTTTCACCTATAGTAAAGTCGCATTTGGGTTTTTTATTTAATTTGGTAGAACAATAACAAATCCACTGGGAAGGAAAGTTGGAAAATGGCGCGCCATTATTATGTGCGCATTGGTTTGGTTGTATGTGCTGCCTTGGGCGACGCTACCAGTTTTGGAAATTTGGGGAAGATTTGTTCCTGAAGGATATCTGACAACCTGCACGTTCGACTATCTGTCAGACGACATTTGGAACAAATATTTTGTGGCAACTTTGTTTACCTTTAGCTACGCTGTACCTATGACTCTCATAATATACTTCTACGCCCAAATTGTTGGCCATGTTGTCAACCATGAAAAATCCTTGCGCGAACAGGTACTGGCATTGTCAAACTAAACGACAATAAAATTTATGATTAAAACTTACTTCGAAATAATGTTTCAGGCAAAGAAAATGAATGTTGAATCTCTGAGAAGTAATCAACAGCAAAAAAGCGAAGCAGCAGAAATTAGAATTGCAAAAGCGGCAATAACGATTTGCTTCATGTTTGTGGCTTCGTGGACCCCCTACGCTGTACTGGCTCTGATTGGTTCTTTTGGTAACAAGTAAGCGTTACCTTCGCGAAAAATTCCGTCAGTTACTGAAATTTCGTGAAATCTCATCATTACTGTGAAAACTTTACTTGCAGAGATTTAATAACTCCCGGAATATCGATGATTCCAGCGTGCACCTGCAAAGCTGTCGCTTGTATAGATCCTTATGTATATGCCATCAGTCATCCTAGATACAGGTGATCGCAAATATATCTTCATTTCTTATGCCATCCAAAATACGGGCTCTTTCGATTTCAGAATTTTCGATCTCAATAGAAACAATTTGTATATTTTTCTTCTTTTTCAGAATAGAATTGAAAAAGCGATTTCCTTCCCTGAGCGGCTGCTTGAGGGAACAAGATGCAGAAGTTCTTTCCCAAAACGCGGAAAATGCATCTAATTGTACAAATTCATAATAAAAAAAGATTGAATTGAAAAAAAAATAAAAATTATAACTTAAAATTTTTTCTTGTAAAAATCAATTGAGATACCGTATAAAAATTATAAGTGTCGAATCATTTAATGGCACTCTACGATGACACGCAGTTAACCTTTTTCCGCAAGCAACTTTTTTTCCTATATCCTTAGTATTTCAGTTTCCATCTTTCATGAACGTGCTTATTTTTTCAATACTTTTTCTTGATGGCATTTCGCATACTTTTATTCTTTCTCGTGGAACGATCGCAGTTTTCTCTCTTATAGCAAACAAAAGGTAGATTGTAATGAAATTGAAGAGCCTTGAATCCTAGCAAATAAAGGCGCAATTCAAATAATAAGTGTTTATTTGGCAACAGTGCAATCATTTTCTATCATGTCATCTAAAAGAAAAAGTGATAGTTGTACCAATAATATTAATTTTAGACCTCAAACGGATTCGAAAAAATGCGAAACGAAAGGTACAAAGCCGTTACCGAATCCAGTTACGATTCAAGAAACTTTAGTGACAATGATTGTACATGTTTGTCGGAAAATATTATTTTTTAACACTAAATTAAGAGTGGGGATATATTTAGCTGGTTTATTTTTGTCTTTCGTTTTTGATGTTTTGCCCTTTCCTAAAACATATTTTTCTAGGACAGACAATTTTATAAATCAGTATTTCGTTAAACTAGGTTGGGCATGGACAATAATTTTGATTCTACCTTTTGTGCTTCTTACAAGTTTCACATATTGCTGCGGGAAACGTGATTTGGTGCTGAGGCACCTTTCGCGTTTGATAATTGCAACTGCTGTATGGTTTATCTTCACAAAGGCTTTCAGTTTGATAGAAGTAAGTTTTGGTAAATGCTCAAAAGGAAAAGATCTCTATAAAACGAAAAGATCATGTATCTCTGATGGATACTTCTGGCACAGTTTAGATATATCTGGACACACATTTATTTTAATATGGAGCACATTGGTCATTATAGAAGAAGCAAAAGTGATAAATGGATGGGAAAGCATAAAGGACATGATTCGAAATGAAACCTATTCCAGATTAACAAATGAAATAGATTTTTGTAGTCCATTGAAAAAGCTCAGTGATCAAGAGTTTCATATAATGAAATCAAGTTACAACAAATTCACTCCTTACATTAAGATTCTTTTCATAGTTATGACGGGATTAACGCTTATTTGGGACACAATGATTGTCACAACTATTCTCTACTTTCATGTTATGATTGAAAAGATTATAGCTGGGCTGTTGGCAACTGCTATGTGGTTTTTAACTTATAACCTTTGGTATATTAAAATGAAACTTCCTCCTGACCAACCTGGTTTTGGCTTATTTAAATATGTTAAAAAAGGAAATAAACAAAAGGAAGATTGTTTTAATTTGAAGATGGACAGTTTGCTTAAGAGCAAACAAAAATCTAGCAATCCAAATCTTAAAAGATATGGTCAGGCACAAAATTTATCTTCCACTTCATATGGATCTAGTTTTTCAGAAAAAGATAAATCTGACAAGTGGGATAATGTAAATGCAGCCACCCAGGAACAAGAATTATCAAGTAAAGTGACAGATAAAAGCAAAGTAAATGATAATTTACTGAATACAAGACAAGGTGTAACCACTAGAAGTCAGGCATTAAAAAACTTAAGATTCAGTGGCAATAAAACTATTTAATAAATCAATTAAATTCATGCCTTTAAAATGTATCAGTATTTAGCTTTTAAAATATAAGCAAATAACCTGATTCGAAAATTTTTCTTTATTTTTCTGTTAACTTTACTGATAAAAAAATCATGACATGGAAGTGGCTTATTTATGCCTTACAATTTTATAAAAATAAATTTATTTAAGTAAAAGGAAGAGGATAGTATTAAATATTCCAATTAAGAAATATAAAATTAATAATTTAATATATTTTATTTAATTTATGACTATAATGATCATGAGGTGAAAATTAATTGTTTATTTAATGATATGTTAATAATTTTAATAAGATAAAATTAGATTATGTAAAATTGGTTATATGAAAAATAAAAATTATTTAGACCATAACTTTATTTTATATTTTCCAAATGATTGTAAAAAAGCCATCATTTGTTTATTAAAGTATTTTTAATTATATTTTAGATAGCCATAAAGGGTTCTTTAAGCAATTTTAATAAGTTTTTGACTTTTGTGAATTTTTCTATTGTTGTTTGAATTAAAAATTCTAATTCAATTAAAATTGAATATGTTTTTTTCTTATTTATATCTTATCTTTATTTTTGTATGAACAATATATTTTTTCTTTAATCTAGCAGCATTCCAAATGCCATGAATCCTATAATTAAAGATACAGTAAATTTCATTGACACTTGAAAACTTAAATAAATTTTCATACTTTTCTCACACAGTTGTACAATTCATAGCCTAGGAAACTCATAATAGTTATAAATTTTTAAAATTTTGCATATGTTCCTAAAATATGCGTTATCTATTAATTTTACTTTCTTATCAATTTTTATTTTATATTTAGAATTATTTTAAATAGTTCCTTTATTCAATGAGGAAGATGATTAACAATGCTGCATAAAAAAAGCAAAATTAAAAATTTTTAAAATTTGTGATATTATAGAATGAAATATGGGAAGGATTATTTGGCTCTCAATTTGTCAGTCATTTTTTCTAAGCATTTAGCTTTTAATGAAATAAATTAAAAGAAAATCATTATAATAGTAAAACAAACTTTGATTTATTGCAAGTTTCAATTAATAAATGGAAGCTTTTTAATATTTATTATTTATATCCCGAGTTTGGTTCTATCTTTTAAATAATTACGTTGTTGAATATATATAACACATAACATACTAGAATCAAATGAAGAATTCTTTTCAAAACTAATTTTTTCAAGTTTTTTCTATTAAGCTAAAATTATTGAAAATTAGTATCAAAGGGATGAAGGAATTTCATTCATATTTGAACAAAACAGTAACTAAACTTTAGTTTGTTTACTTAATCTTTTATCATTTTTATATATATCATGTATCCTGATGCTTAAATGTGAAGCTTTTTAAAAAAAAAATTTTTCCCAGATCAATAACACTGCATGTTAAGCGGATAATTATATATTCATATTGTTAAGTTCTTCTTTCAGAGTAAAAGGTTAATATCTTGTATATGAAGAAGTTATGTAATATTTTCCATGAAACAAAATAATAATATATATATGGAATATACGGAAATTATGTTATAAAAATAATTATATTAATTTAACACTTATGACATATATATCATATCTTCAATATAAATTAAGGAGAATCTTTGACTCTAAATGTTATTTCTATAAATCATATGATTTATTTATATATCATAAAAAAGCAAAAAATGTCGAAATTAAGGCACCAAATTATGAAATGTCTCCGACATTTCGACAGATATTCTTCGCTGACATAGTTGTTTTAAAGAATAATAAATTTGATGATTTATGAAAGAACAAAGTAACTGATTTTAAATATTTGCGTACTAAATAATCTTTTCAGAATAGGTTTTTTAATTTTATCGTACAATAACCACTAAACGAGATATTCTAATGCTAAATAGTAGTCAAGCTTAGTATCCCAATAGTCTAAATTATTTTCAATCTTCATATTTTGCCCTTATTACTTCATTACTGATATTTACTAATTTGTTAGTTGAGAGTATTGCCTTTTCACTTAAATATATACATCAAATTTTTTTACATTAATAAGACGTTTTGTAAAAATTCATAACCTGTATATTTAAATACCTTCGTGTGGAATTTAAAATTTTATGCAAATGGCACAGACTAAATAATTTCAAATTAATAAAATACATATCTTGATTCATCAATAAGCTCTAAACTACGTAATACTTTAAAATAATTTTCGAAACAATTTTATAAGTTTTAGACGTAAAAGAATCAATTGGTCATTAAATTACTCAAATCACTTTAATTATTGCTTAATGTATAAAGCTGAGTTAAATTATTAAACTATAATGTAAAAATTATTATAAAAGAACATATTAACTCAACGTATAATTTATTGAGCAAATAATCTGAGGTAGTATTCCATTTTGATTAAGAAAAAAATAATTTACAAATTTTACACTATAATAATAGTGACGACTTATAAAAATAACTGAAAGTAGGGATCGGCAATCTGCTACTCCATTTCGTTGAAAAAACATTCAAAATTTAAGATTTAAAAGAGAATTTTGATTGTTACATAATATACGTGAATTTTCTTGAAAATTAAATTTTAGTTTCAAACATTTTTAAATGTAATCGGAAAAACTTATTGCTATTTATTGCTTAAGTTCTGAAATTAGCAAATATTTTTTAATCTTAACTTTTTGGGATATAAAACAGGCAACTTTTTTTCATTTTCGACCCTTTCATTTATGAATATTTGTTATTCAAGGTTTATCGACTCCTGATCTAAATAATTCATTCTAAATGATTTTTCTCCGAAGCATTAAATATAAATCGAGATAAATTAATGCGTCAAAACTAATTCCCAAAAATAAACTGAAAATCTAAAAAATGATTTAAAATGCATAATGCAAAAAAATATTTATCAAAAATAACTTACATTATAAATTTCCCAGTATGAAGAAAAAATTGGTTGTTAGCTCAAATAATATTTTAAATATAAACTTTTGTACAGTTTTTTTTCGATTTTATGAATATAATAATTTTATAATAAGAAAATCTGTTCAATGGATTTCAATTAGAGCACTCCACATTTAATACAATTGCTTTAACTGTACAATCATAGAAAAACTTGAATGAAAATTTTTATTCAAATCGTATGTTCGCCAAATAATGTATTTTCAAATACGAGATATTTTGAGTTTAATTACAGGATTCATCTAATAATTTAGAATATTTTTAATTAAAAAATAATTCCAAATTTCTGCAGCACTGGGGTTTATTAACTCAAATTTTAATTTTATATTCTAAAATGTAATTTAATTAAAACTTGAGTTTTTAATAATTAATTTTTCCTAATGAAATTTTACATCCAGTGCCTAATTGACAGAATAATTTTTGTAAAACTAATTTAAAGCTCTTACATAAGCTTAACTTAATTTTTTATTATTATCATTTCAACTTAATCAATCTTTTAAAAAATGATACAAGTCTAATATATTGATAAAATGTTGCAGTTTTATGAATTATCATTTTTTAAAATACAAGAAACTCCCTACAACTACAGTTACAATTGTGATGAGACTGATCATAATTCTTGCTTTAGACTGAATAATATGTTTTAAGTCAGTCACAACTGTTGGCACCACTTTTTTGTAGGAATCTCTCCCTTGGACTCTCTTATAATATTTTTCAATATTTGAACGTTTGCCATTATTCCAAAAATAGTTTTCCATACCAAGTCTTGATAATCTATCAAGTAGAATTGTTAAAGAGATATCAGCTATGGTAAACTGATTACAACACAACCAACTAATGCCTTTTTCTGTAATTGAAAAAATGTACACCAGAATTATTATCATTTAGGACGGGATATAGACCCTATAGTAATAGTAAGACAATTTGAGCAAATTCATAATTCTATATCATATTATGCAATTTTTTAAAATGAAATTGGTTTTAAACTACCTTAGTGTGACTATTTCTCTGTTACTGCTATACCTGTCTATGTCTCAGATTAAACATTTCTATTAATTTACCTGCATTTGACTTCAATTGAGCTTCAACTTCATCAAGAACAGCACTGGCTTGGTCCAACAGTTTGGCATATTCATTTTTATCACTTATAATTTTGTGCTTATTCTCATGATATGCTGCTTTGCTCATTAAAATGTCAAAGGCATCAGGATTATTTGCCGCATGTGCCTTTAAATTAAAGCTGCTATTCTGCTCTCCAGCTGTTAAAATTTTTTAAAATGCAAATTACTGCACAAATTATAAATAAGATAGATAATATTTAAATAAATAAATATCACCTGAAATACAATATATATAATACGATCAAATGTAAAACAACAAAATTTTATGATTTTCTGCCACTATTAATAGTGAAACCAACAAGAAATTATTAAAATAATAAATGAACTGATCAGGCAAATAAAAGAAAATAAAAAATATATGCTGTACCAATTTTAATTAAAAAAGTTATAAGTTACAATAAAAAATTTCAAATTAATCAAATAAGGCAATTAATAAAGATTTACCTTTTAAATGTTTTCTGACAGAAGGTATCACAAATGGATATCTCAAATCAGAACAATATTCACTGTTGAAAAATGACCCTATAGTAATAATATTGACAGGTAATTTATCAAGTTCTTGACGCATTTGAATAACTTTTTGTCTCACCTCAGCACCAAGTTCTGTAGGAATCAACCTAGTATGTTCACCTAATCATGTTATGAACTGTTAAATAATAATGTCAAACTTACACAAACATATAAAATCTTAAGTACAAACATATAAAAACTAAATGTCATCATATATTTGATTTGTACATACCATTACTAAAATTATCCTCTAAATAATCAATTATTCTTACTGAATCAGGTATTAACTTAATCCCATCTTTAAGAACTGGAACTTCTCCCCTAGGATTAATTTTTAGAAACCATGACTGATATTGCTCACCTCTGGTTATATCAATAAATTTTGTAGTAAAAAGTATTTTCTTCTCATAAAGTGTCATAATCACCTATGGAGAATTAATTTATTCAATCACTTCATTATAGTTAATATAAATAGTGAAAAGCATATCAAATAAATAATTTTTTCAAATACTTACTTTTTGGCAATAAAAGGAATGGTGATGATAATAGAGGATAAGTCCATTATTTCTGTTCATTTTTATGAAAATTAAGTTACTCTCTTGCTGGATATAAAATTATCTAAATAAAATATTAACCTCTCAAAGAGGATTCTGCAAAACAAATATTCAATGCATGATTCATAAAATAAGAAACGTATAATTGTATTTAAAGTATTGCTATCTTCCCTAATGTAAAGCTTAAAATACTTTTTAATGAAGTTCAATAATTTAAGTTCAAATTACTTAAATTTTCATAAAAACCTGTCATTAAAACTCCTAAGAATGAGTAACGATTTAATACTTCAAACTTTCTTCACTTTTTTCGAATACAATATTTTACTTTATAGTTGACATGCTGTTAAATTAAAAATAATCTTGGTACAAGTAAATTTTTCTTAGTATTTTCCCCTATATTTCTATTCGACATTTTAAACTAATTAGTAAATATGCAATATATCGAGTAACAACTTGCCATTGTTTTGGAAAACGAATTTCTTCAGCCTCAATAATATCAATAAAACTGATTACGCTTAGCTTATGAATAATCACTTTCCAGAGCTGCCAATACAAAAATGAAACATCTGTAATGCAATCTCGTTTAATGATATAGAAATAAATCCAAGTACGGAAAACAACTGATTCATAGAAATAGATAAAAAAAATAATCCCTTTAGAAAATTAATATTAATTGAGGAACCATCAATAATGTATTCCAGTATAAATCGATTGAAAATTTATTAAAATACTTGAAGAAAAGTAATTAATTATTTATGATATTACTAAATGTGTTAACGTTTAGTAGTACTAAATGATAGTTTTTTGTCACAAAATTGCAAATTCGCTGAACAGGTGGTTTTTAGACTATTAATATCCTTGAACTTTTTAAATAATAAGTATTGTCATTTAACTCAACTAAATACATTTTTCATAAACTATTTGAATGACAGCACTGTTCTATCGGTTGGTAGGTGAACGAACTTATCCTTCAAATTCCTTTTTCTTTATTTTTTTGAAAAACTATTTCAACTTTAAAAATCCAAGTTTCATATGAGATTCTGTTATAACGCCCTATCTTTTAATTTCAAAAATATACTTCAATCTTAAATATTTGATATTTACCCCCGATTCCAAAAATGAGATTCAAATTATTAAAGATTCAGACCATCAATAAATGACTAAATCTTCATAAGTGAAACACCACCAAGATGCTTATAATGGAAACAATTCAAAATCTGAAAATTCTCATGATTGAATAGTTCTCGAATAATTATTTTTTTTCTGCCAACTGTAATATGGAAATTATTTGATTTCATGACAAAAAAAAATTAATAAATATTCAGTCGTAGTATCGCTAATTACAAAACTATTAAAACTTCCGCAAATTTTGCACTTCTTTTTCTTCTTATTTTCATTACATTTTGAGGCTATGTTTTTTGATCTCATGAAAACATTGAAGGAGAGATTAAATTCAGTTAAGCACTTATAGTGAAGTATAATTTAAGGTAATCATGGAGTAAATTGTCGAGTCATTTATAACCAAACTTCAAAAGATATATAAACTGTTTAAATACATTAAATTACGTTGCCTTCATTTAAAAAAAGACTGAAACAAAATTCATTCTTTCATTTTTAGTTTACAAAAAATGATGCAGTTATTTCTAACATCATCTAAAATGAATATCTTTAAGAAGCCTAATGTTGATTTTGAAGCAGTGACCACTATGGCGACCTCATTGAAGAAAAGACTTGAAGGAAAAGTGGCTGTTTTAACTGCTTCAACTGATGGGTATTTGCTAATAATAATATGCAATGTAAATTCAAAAGAATTAGCAATAATTACAATTATTATTGAGTTTAATATATTTTTTTAAGCTTAGAGCTGAATACTTTTTCAGTGATCTATAACTACTTAAAATCATTTCATAGCTTTTAATAATAGATACAATTGCATTTTATATTTCATTTTCATTATTTTATTATTATTTAATATGTTATGCTAAACAAAAAAGAGAAAAATGTCAAGAAGTGTTTTAAAATAATTTAATAATTGATATTCTAATTCATACATTTTTGTCAATATTTATTTTAAAAGATTTAAATTTTAAATTCATTCAACAATTTGAACAGAAATAAAATGAATTAACGTTAACTGATCAATAATTGCTAATTGCAAAATTAAAAAATCAAGTTTGAATTTTATATTTCTGCTTTTATAATTCTTGATCACTTAATTTTTGTCTATTTATTAAATACACCCCATTATGTTTTTTTAATTTCAGCATTGGTTTTGCAATTGCAAAAAATCTAGCACAAAATGGAGCAAAAGTAGTGATTAGTAGCCGCAAAGAGAAAAATGTTACTGAAGCTGTCAGAAAACTCAATTCAGAGGGATTAACTAATGTAGTTGGAACTGTATGTCATGTTGCAAAAGCTGCAGATAGATCTAAATTATTTAATAAAGCAGTTGAAACATTTGGAGGAATTGACATATTAGTATCCAATGCTGCTGCTAATCCAGCAGTAGGTGGTGTTTTAGAAGTGCGTTTCAGTTTAAAAATAATTATTTTTCAAAAAAATATTTATGTATAATACAAATTGCTTCTAATTTTGTAATTATCCAAGTAACAGTTTAAAATCATTTTCCTCATGCTTTAATATTTTCTGTTAACAGTTATGTATAATATCAATAATATTTATAATTTAACAGTTTTTTTGTAACTTATCATGATTATTAATATTATTTAGTGCGGATAGAAATTAGAGAAAATTATTTAGATTCTTAATAAAATTTTTCTTCTAATTAGTGTGAAGAAGAAGTTTGGGATAAAATTTTTGACATCAATGTCAAAAGTTCCTATTTATTAGCAAAAGAAGTTATTCCATTTATGAAAAGACGAGGTGGTGGATCAATTATATTTGTCTCTTCTATTGCTGGATTTCAGCCTTTCAAGGTAAATTTATAATTTATTGATATTGAGTTTCTAGGATTGCTATTATATATTTCAATTTCATTAATTTTTCCATATTGGAAATTGCCTTCTCAAAATATATTTTAACGAAAATAATTATTGATATAATTTATATTTTATTATCTTTATTATTATATTTTTTTCTTTCCAATCAGTTATTTTTTAATTTATTTCAGCTGCTTGGCGCTTATTCTGTTAGTAAAACTGCTCTATTAGGGTTAACGAAAGCTGCTGCTCAAGAGCTTGCTTCAGATAATATTAGAGTTAATTGTTTAGCACCGGGAATAGTGGAGACAAAGTTTTCCGGAGCTGTATGTGTTACGTAAAAAATTTTGAATAATTTCTATATATCATAGCAATGCATATATCTTCCTTCATGACAACAATAAAAAAATTTCATTGCTTTATTAATTTTGAATCTATTAATGAGAATATTGCTTTTTAGTTATTCATGTACATGAGCTAACTAAATTATTTATCTTCTTTTTAATTGATTTTCTTTTGTTTACTACTAAATAAATATTTGATAATATTAATTATTATTGATAAGGCCAATTATCATGTAAAATAGTGAAAGATAAAACTATTTCAATTTTATTTTTCATTTTATGCTCCTATACTATTGAACATTTCTTTTATTTTTATATTCCATATTTGAACATATTCCAGTTTTACATTGTGACAATTTCAGAGTATTGATTATCCTTCTGAATATTTCAGATCGTCAACGATAATGCATCTCGGGAAATTGCTCTTCAGCAGATACCAATGAATAGATTTGCCAAACCCCATGAAATGGGTGGTATCGTTACCTTTTTATGTTCGGATGACGCTTCATATATAACTGGAGAAAATATAGTGGCTTCAGGAGGAATGCCGTCTAGGCTATAAGCAAAATACTAGCATATATCCTTCTTTCATCATAAGTGAAAGATAATTTTTTAAAATATATTAAAAGCGACATGGCGTTTTTCGTGAAAGATTTAAATTTAGAATAATTTCATTTCTTAAAGCATTATATCTGAAATAAGATACATAATTCTATGTATCAAAAAAACATTGTTTCCGTAATTAGATGTAAAATTAGTGCATTGAATTTTTTCTCTTTATAAACTTCGCGGAAAATAATGCAGATAAAATTTATATTTTTTTAAAGTTATTTAATAAAAAATCCTTCGTTATTAAACGATTATTTTTTAAATAATTTATAACTAAAATACTATTAAACAATTTATATTTAAAATACTTCACTACAAAAGATATATAAATGACCAATAATATAATAATAAAATAATGCTAAATAAATTCTCTGAAATTGTATTCAATATTCATAAAATTATACTTATTATTTATATCCATGTATTAGTCATTTTTTTATATTCTTTTGCTGAATCAGATTTGCTTGTTATTTACAAAAATAAATTCGGAACTGTGCATATTGCGATCCTGATTAATTATTTTTAAATAAATCATTAATTTCATTTTGATTGTACCTGCAATTGTGATTTTCAATCTGTTTTCTTCGCCATAGCGCTTCATAATTTTCTCTTACAAAATTATGCATTTGTATTTGAAATTTTTTTCGTTAATATAAAACATGATATTTTAAATGTTAACTTTCTTAACTTATTTGCTGCAATAATTAGCTAAATGCAACTGTATGAAAGACTAAATATTGGCAATCAGTCATTTAGTTATTAATCTTTTCCATTAAAATTCATTGTTTATACATTATATAATTTTTCATGCAGTTTCATCAAATTCTATAAAATCTACGTAGTATTAAAATAATTTTGGCTTCAAATGAGTATTTAGAAATTTATTTCTTTCATTTTTTCTAAAAGTCTCAAGTTTTTGGCCAGTTTCTTCACTAGGAAAAATTATTGTCATTCAATTGTAATAAAATAATCCATTTTTATATTTAAATTTTAATTATAAATTTTTAAATAAGTAGAATTATTTTTAATTAAAATTCAAAATAAAAAAAAATGTATGAAATTAGTTTTGGAGGTAAGAATTTGTTTTATTCAAATGACTAATAACTTTATTCATGACGTATTGAAATTTTATATACAGTATGTGATATCTAAATGTAAATGTTACTCATGAAATAAAAACTATTAAAATTATTTGAAACAAGTCATATTGAGAAAAATATCAAATTTTTTACGCTTTGTAAATTAAAGGCGAATAATGAAGCTTGAATTAATTTCGTATTAAATCGGAATTTCAGAATTTTGACATGTCAGACAATGAATAATGTAGAAGCATAATCATTTTTACCTTGTTTTATTTTATTTCATAGAAAAACCACTTTTAATTCAGTTACGAATGGAGGACTTAAAAAAATCAATAAATTAAAATAAAATTATAAATTAAATGACGCTGAACGTATTTCGCTATTAAGAAATCGGAAATCGTAGTGTAGCACTTGTAAAAATCATTGTGGAGAGAAGAGACGCGAGATGATCAACATGAAGATATTATGCTGTGTTCAATTTATCACTTGTAAACATGAGTGAAAAGTAGCATATTTACGTCTGCAACCAATTTTCCAATATCCATCTATTATTCATTTTTGAATAAATATTATAAATAGTATTTTGAAAGATTAGATCATTCTGTCCTCGTTCTAACAAAGATAAAGTGCAACAAGTTTAAGCTGCGATTTTGCAATAAATTTTCAACATGTTTCTCAATTAAAGCTTTTTGATTCAAATTTAAAATTTAGTGATTGCCCTTAGCAAATGGCGTGGATTATCCAAAATTTCAAAGCAGTAAAATTTTTTTTAATGATGCTTTTTAAAAAGGATTTTTGCACATTATTCATCCCATATGGTCTTTGATGTAGACATCGGAAAAAGGCAATAAATTTTATTATTTGAAAAAAAATATTTTTGAAAGTATAACTCGAAATCTCTTATTGGAAAAAAGATTAAAAATGAAATGAAGAGAAGTCATGAGATTAAAAATTTCATGAAAGTCAAAATATATGAAAAGTCCAAAAAGAAAAAAATACCATTTGCACTACCACAGTAATTCGGTCAACAAAAAAAATTTGTAAATGAATTGTGATTAATAAATGTATAAGTATTAAAACACCTGGAAGTATAAGATGTACAAAAGAGTTAATTAATAAAAATTTTCATCAGAATGTTTTATCTGAAACTGCAGTTGAAGAATAAAAGTTTCATAATCATGATGCCTTGATGACAATTAAAAAACTTAAATTAAAATAGCTTATGGCGATATAATAGTCGAGTATCTGTGTTTGCAATCATCTAGATTCAATTCCTAAATTAACATTAGTTATTACGAATTATATCTCTGCTTTTCAAAAATAATGGAAGGTTAACATAAAATTTTGAAACAATTACATTAAAATATCCTATTGGCAAAAAGATGTAATTATTTTTTCCTGTTAAGGTTTTCCTAATGTAAAATGTTATGTTTCTTATTTATTTATTTGGAGCGCACATTTACATCATTCGATGAGTTATAATTTCGAAACATGTCTCAAAATAAAATGTTTTACAAATATTCAGGGATAGTATGAAATAATAAAATCAATCTTTAATGAATGCAAATTTTCTTCAGTTAACTAATGAAAAATTTAAAATGAAAGTATTATCGTGTCAGCTTTAAGTAAGAAATAAATACAATACTTAAAGCTGAAAATAATCTCTGTCAAATAATATTCAAGTACATTACTGCAATTGGGAGTGACAAAATTTCTTTATAGTCATGACTAAAAAGTTGCAATTACGATAATCTATTATGTTAAAAGCAGTTCATGGATGAAGTATAAAGGCACTCAAAATTTTTCATAAATGAGCACTTAAATACCAAATCATTAATTTTTACCTAAACACAGTAATCTCTTATTGTAAAATATTTTTTTAATGCACCTCTTTAATATTATAGAGAGTTCAAAAATTCAGAATAACTAAAACAACCACATAAACATTGGAAGGCAATTGTATATAGGCGCTAATTAATATCAAAACTCAATAACTTATTTTTCTTAATATGAATAAATATTATTTCCATCTTGGAAAAATTTTCTCTTCAAATGTAAATTTGACATTACTTAATCTTTCCTGATTTGAAAAAGCATTTATTATATACAGATAAGGAATATTATGAAATTATATTTTCTATTACATTTTATAACCATGCAGTAATCTGAGCTTACTTTTTTAAGGTATAAAATTTTATTAAATTATTTAGTTCTTAAATAAACCTAGTTTAACAAGGATTTTATCTATATCATCTATTATGTGAAATTTTATCCAAATTTTCTAAGGCATAAAATTAACTACATTAAAAATTATTTTGTTTGTAGTTAATAACAATTTTAATCCTCAACCCAATCTTGCATATTTGGATTAATGAGAGAAATAACTAGGAACACTGTCCTAAAAATTTTTATTAGAAATTATGAATTACATTCATTAAATGTCAACTGACTTTTACTGAAAAACTAATCTTAAATCTTTTAGACTATAATAGTTACTTAGAGTACCATATTAAATTTCTCTTCATAAAGATAAAAAAAATTTCATTTCATATTATGACAAATAAGAAAAACTACAAAATTTTGTGTATGTAATAAACATACACAATTAAGTATAATTTGATGTTTTAATTTGTCAACAAAATTTTTAACAAATTTTAAAGTAAAAGCTTGACTAAAATATTTATTAAGTCAGATTATTTTTAACCATATTTATACAGTATATCACAACCAATCTTTTGGTCATTTCTTTTCCAATTGATAATCAAAAATGAATTAATAGCTTAGTGAAGTCTCATGTTAAAATATTTTTGGCCCTAACCTTCTTGTCTCTGTAACTTATTTTATTAAACTATGAAAGTTTTTTAAAATTACATCTCAACTTTTACAAATTTTTGAGATTCTAATCAGTATTTCATTTTTTCCCAAATATTTTAATTAGGATTTATTAAAAGATTGAAATTTCTTAATAAAATCACTATGACTTGCCAATGTAGCAATTAAACCATCAGTATTTTCTACTTGTTCTGGTGATAAATAATCAATTTTTTCATTTTTTAAAGTTGTCATTTGTCCACCAAGAGCATTTATGATTGCATTACCAGCACAAATGTCCCATTTTTTTATTGTAGTAGTATGGATATAAGCAGAAACATTTTTGCTAGCAACTTGTATGGTTTTGTAACCAGCACCTCCTGCAGAAATAATATTATAACCTTCGCCCAATGCATCTTTAATTACATGCTCAACTTTCCCTGGATGGGATCTTGAAACAATCACAGTATTAACATTGTGAAGTGATGATATAATTCTGTTCTGAAGCTCTGATGAAACTCCTCTGTTTACCCATCCCCAAAATGTCTTGGGTTTTTCACCAAATGGAAAATGAATAACACCTATCACAGGTTCACCATTAACAGCAATGCAAACCATTGTTGTGACATATTGCACTAAATTTTCTGTAAATTCCTTGGTAGCATCTAATGGGTCAATCCAAATTGTAACTGATGAAGAAAAAACTTCTTCATCTCCTAAGTTTTTCCCATCCTTCAAGTGATTTTGATCTAAGTCTAAGCTTTGTAAAGTCCTACAACTTGATTCTGACGATACTTCCTCTGAAATCACTTTAACATCTGGAAATGTATGAATTAAACTATAGTACATTGCACAGTTTGACCTCTCATCAGCATTAGTCAAAGGCAAATCATCTCCTTCTTTCGTTTTTCCTTTACTCCTTTCATTAATATTAGATTCCTTATGCACATCGACTACCTCCCTGCCACCTTTGACAGCGGTTTCAATGGAAGCTATAAGAAGCTTTTTTAAACTAACAATCCGTTTTTTTTCGAATTCACTTTTACGAGATGAAGATAAATACAAAAATATAAGAAAAATCAATCCAACTATAATACAAATACCAAATTTTTTTAATCGTATATTTACACCGAGATTCATTTTAAAGATCTTATAATTATCATTAAAAAAAATTTTTTCTTCTCATATCAATTACTTCAAAGATAAGTTTTAACAAAGAAAAAAATTTAGAATGGCAACTAAGAATACAAACTATTAAGCAGCTACATGTTCTCCATAACGACAATACAATAAATCCAATCAGAATACAAATTGCACTGTCGCAGAGCAAAATAATATTTACTTAATAGTTTCGCATTTCTTATTTTAGCCACTAGTATAATAAAATAATTTATATTAACTAAAAGGTTTTTTCTCTTTTTATAAATTTCTCTAGAAAGTCTGTTTAAAGAGAATTTATTTAAAAAATGAAAATAAATTTGCTATACTAATGATCCTACAGTTTTTGATAAAATATTCAATGGCGACTAATGGCGTCGATGTCACCGTCGGAGGTATGTCATAAATAAAAATCTTTATCATTTACATAGATTGACCTTAAAGAATATTTTATTTCTGGGAGATATTAATATATGTAAATTGTCTTCCAGTATTTCATTTTGCAGTAAAATCTTTGCATCTTAATATTAATTTTATATTTTTTTTTAGTTTGACAGATCCAGCAATTATAAAAATGATTAATAAAATAATTGTACGGTCCAAGCCATGAACATTTTTGATATTTCATTTCTTAAACTAGTAAGAAAAGTTTAAAAGAACTTAATATTTGAAGAGATATATATCACCACTGTTTTATGAATGTCCTTAAATTTTTGAGTATATTTTTTATATAAAAAAAACCAAAAAAAGATCGTATGGAATCAGATTTTCGATTTAATTTTAATAATCATATATCATGAATATATCATTCATGCAGCAATAGATTTTTGATCGTGATTGTCCTATGAGAACAAGCAGCTTATTTTAAGAAAAATATATTTTTTATTTTAAAACAGATTTTCCTTTTGTCATTCCAGTTAAACAAATATTTATATTAACACAGTTTTAAAACAACAGTGAAAAAATAATTTGTTGAAGTGTAAACTATAATTATATTTGTTGATTTATTAAGTTTTTAGTCAGATTAATAGAAGATTTAGAATTTATCTTAATTATTATATTTTTAAATTATAAGAAAAATAAATATTAATTTATTAAATATAAATTGTTTTATTGAATTTAATTTGATTAAAAAATTATGCAAAACAAGTATTTGCACTAATAGATAAGCATATTATGTTTATCTTAGTCCTATATTCTTAGTTTGAAATTTGTAATTAATTGGATACTTATTCTATTTAAAATTTTTTTTTGCTAATATTAATGAGTACAGTTTATGTAAAACTGTTAATATAAATAATCAATTTCCAGTTTTTGATGGATTCTTAATATATTTTATCTAATTCTTCTACAAAAATCTTATAATATATTATATTAGTTTTAGAATTATTTTCATTTTTAATGAACCTTTTCACCACAGATTATCCATTGGATTTGGAGACTTTTTACATAGTATTTAAATATATTGATTTTAATTTCTGTTGCTTTTTTTATAAACATACATTAAACTGAAAAATTAATATTTAATCTGTCAATTGCATTTATTTATTTAATGAATCATATTAACTTTAATTAATAAGAATTGTTTGTATAATTACCATGAAAAGAAATTATAACTTAAAATGTTATGTAAATTAAAAAATTACTTTGCATTTTAGCAGGCAATGTAAATTTTAAATGATTAAATTATGCAAATAATTTACAAAAATTTAACATTTGGCAAAAACCTTTGCTAATGTATCATAAAAAATATTTTATTAGAGCATTTGTATAATGCAGAATAAATGAAAGTGTGGCATATCAGAAATATCATAAATTGCATCAACTTATCATCTAATAATAAAATTATCATGATTTTATTTTAGTTAATTTTTATAATACTATTTAGTGCCTGGTTGGAAAATAAGGACTAATCATTGATTTATTTTTAAATAATAAATATTAAGCCTGTTTTCTTGTTTTAGAAAAGACTTCAAAAAGAACTAATGTCATTAATAAAAGAACCACCACCTGGCATGATGGTAGACTCAAGTGCAGCTAGTCAAAATTTAATGCAATGGACAATACAAATGGATGGAGCTCCGGGTACCTTGTATGAAGGAGAGAAATTTGAACTTCTATTTAAATTTAGTGCAAAATATCCATTTGATAGTCCTGAAGTTACTTTTCAAGGCCCAAATATTCCAATACATCCCCATGTATATAGTAATGGTCACATATGTTTGAGCATTCTCACAGAAGATTGGTCTCCTGCTCTCTCTGTGCAGTCTGTTTGTCTTAGCATAATTTCAATGCTTAGCAGTTGTAAGGAAAAAGTGAGTATCATGTTAAATATATAAATTGAAATGAAACTTATAAATATAATGTAATGTATATTAATATATATATGGTACATTCATTAATCTATTTATATCTAAAGTTTCAAGAACTAATATAAATGCTAAGAAAATTAAAAGATAATAAAAAATTGTTGATCATATAATGTAATTAAAATACATATGTATTTCCATGAAGTAGTGTCTCTAAAGCATCACCATGTAATATATCATAAATTTGACTTATTTTCAAAATTTGTTTCTATAAAATCATCTTTTAATGCTTAGAGTTTCTTCCAGGTTGTTATCTTTTTATTTACATTATAAACAAGAAAATTTTTTTATTTTCTTTTATTATCCAAATTAACTTGTATAAATGCCTTAAAACACAAAGGAACATCTGATTAAGAAGCATTTTATGTAGAAAGAAGTATTTTAAAGGAGGATTTTTTGATGTGTCATTTTTTCTGATCCACACATTTTATTTGTGATCACTAAGCATTGATTGTCAGTTAGAAATCAAAATGCGAAATTAAATTCAATTTCATTCATTTTAATTTCCTATTTATAATCATTAATTAAATTTGCTTCTCTGAATGTATTCCTAATTTTTTTAAGTGAAATTTTAAATACTTTATTCCTTTAATTCTTTAAAACTCAGCTAATTATAGTGGTTTCTATAATATATTCAAATTAATAAAAACTATTTTGTTAGGTTTAGTTCGGTCTATAATTCAGATTTCATTTTAATCGTTTCATAACGATTAGATCTGTTTTAGCTAAAGTTGAATCTCAATTCGTATTACTAACATCATTTTATATTTATATTTTATTAATAAAATATTGTTTAAGCTTATATATTCTTATATGAATTTAAAGTCATATATATATTGTGGGTTTTTTTTTTTGAATGCTTTTTCAATTCAAATTTCATTTACGTATATCATCTATTTCCCAAAAATATTCTACTTTTATGTTAGTCTTAATTGTTGATATTTTTTTTTATATAATCGATTTATGAGCATGCAAGAATGTAAGAGAAAAAAGATAATTATTAAATGTTTTCCCTGAAATAATTGTCAGTAAATTGTTATTCATAGTTAGGTTAACTACCTTCTAAGATAATTTCATTTTATATTTCCAGAAAAGGCCTCCTGATAATTCGTTCTACATAAAAACTTGCAATAAAAACCCCAAAAAAACTAAATGGTGGTACCACGGTACGTATAAACAATAGAAATTTTTTGCTTCATGTAGGAGTTCTAACAATCAGTTTATATTCAATTATACCACTTATTGTCATCAGTCGCGAAGCGAGGCCTGCTTTGAGAAAATTCATTAATTCCCCTTCGTGGATACAATTTTTTTTTTTTTTTTTTTTTTTTTTTTTTTTTTTTTTAAAGTCAAAAGTCTTTATTAAAATGAATTTAACGTCGTTATTTCTGGCTCCGATGCCTGTCAAAGTTCAACGAATGTAAATTTAAATGCTGATGTCGAAATATTACATCTTTTCCTTCCTTTTACGACATTTCAGCCATCAGCATTTTACTCGGTGGATTTCATCGGTTAAATATTGATTAATCGACTCCATTCACTTGCTTCCTCATGTGCCTGAAGTAATTTCAAGTTCGAACTTAGGCGACACATTCCCAAGAGCGTTAAACGAATTTACCTCAAGCATTTAATGCCTTCGACATCTTGGTTCCCATCTCCTACCGTTTATATTCTTAATCAACTTACATGTATTTCGCTCGAGTTAAATCCATAAGATAGCTAATTTCCTTTTTTTTTTTTTTTTTTTTTATTTTTTTTTGTGGATTCACTGTCGCATTAACGATCTGCTAATTTTTCAAAACAATTTAGAACGGAGAGACGATTTCAGAGAGAAACTTTTAACATTGAAATGTTGAGTGTATCTCCCATTTAAAAGTTAACAGTGGGTCCAGTAAAACTCAGAATTTTCAAAGTTAATGATAAATTAATGAGTTTCAAAGTAATGATATTTAAGTTTTTAAGTTATTCGGGTCTGTTTCTTTATTATTTGAATAAATAAAATTAAAGAAATAAAAAAATATATTGAAAACTTCTTTACACTTATGAATGATAATTGTTTCAGAGTTAACGGTATATAAATAAAGCGTCCAGAAATTGTGTTCTAAACAACAAACATCAAAAAAAATGTATGGAGTTTAATATCTTGGTTACAAATGCACCTTAAACACAAACTTTTAAATATTTTAAGAAGCGATGTTAAATTTGGAAAATGAATGATATAATTAGGTCATAAAATTTTTATGAAAAGTAAAAATGACAAAAATTACTTTTATCACAATTTATATTTATTTTTTTAAAATTTGACTCTATTCTTGAGCATAAACTTTTATAAGTGAATGTTTTATATAAATTGTTATCAAAATTAAAAATCATTCAATTAAAAATATCGAATATTTTAAATTGAATACTTTTAGACCCTATTAAAATTTATTTAAATTATTAAAACCTAATGCAATCTCGCTTGAATATATTTAATGCAAACAGAACTTGGTGACATATATTAAGCAATTTTTACTCATTAACTCATTATCAAAGACTGCTTAACACTGGTTTACTTTATGTCTGCAAGAAAATGTCTCTCATCATTAGACAATAGTTTCAGTTTCTTGAATAAATGGTTTTTAAATTGTAAGAACTACCTGCTTTTAGTTAAGTCCAATAGTTGAATTTTTCCTCAATTAATAAAATTTCCCATAATTGTCTTTAAACGAATTAGGTTCTTTTTTTCAGTTTTTTAGCATATTACAAATACCTGCCTTCTTTCAGATGACACAGTCTAAAATTAGGAATAATAAACATATATTTCGTGATGCCCTTTGTGAATTTTAAAACGAAGACACCAAAGCGATACTCATTAAACCGTCATCTAAGGAACTTGCCACCACTATTCAATTCGCCGTAGCTCAAATTTAAGTGAAAATTAAAAATTATTAGTGAAAGGTAAGCAAGAAAATTTTGCATTTGTTGTCTAAGTTTCCTGCATCTAATGTAATTTTGTTAATTACATAAACTGGCGCTCGTTGTGAGTTTTATTCATTTTAATAGTTTCAAGATTCTGAAATTCAAAACATCAGAATAATCTTTTTTTTTAAGAAAAGGTTTTTCTTATATCCATATTTCATAGAATCATCAAATTAAGATAATTGTTTTATATATTTGTCTAATTTAATGAGATAAATAAATTTAGAAGTTAATTAAAGTTTTATATTAAATTTTACTCTCTCATTAAATGTATTTCTATAAAGCAAATCAAAAAATATTTTAAAATTTTACCAAAATGTGACACTGATAATGGGAATGTTATTTTAGATTATGTTAATTTTATTTTGCTCAAAAATGTATTTTCTTTTTTTACTATTAATTGCTTAAAGACTTTCATATATTGGTAAATAAAATTTTGATTTTAGGTCAATGACAATTGAAATTACGTTTTAATTAATTTACTTTTAAATATTACTTTTGCATTAAAAAATTTAAATTTTGTCTGGTAATTCAAATATTATTTTAATAAATTAGTAGAACTTGATTTATTTGATCAATGATTAGAAGACATTATTTGTGATAAGGACACTGAATATATTATATATTCTATTAATAAAAAAAATAGTATGACATTATATTAATTGTATTTTAGCACTATAAAAAGAGAAGTTAAATGTCTCATACATTACGAATCTATGTTATAAACTCTTTCATGTATTTCACAATAGTTAAAACATATCATATTCATCAATGTAATATTTCATATATTATGAGTGTAATAATAGATTTAGAAATGAAATTAAATATAAAACTAAATTTTATTATATCTTATTCTCAAGCGACGAATTGTAGATTGTAACGGTATAAAATATGTTTGTACTTTCCTATTCTGTTAGACACTGCTTTTTTACTGAATTTCTTGAAACTTGATATTAAAGATTAGATTTTAACTTTCCAAGCTTTGCGTTAAAGAATAAAAATCTCGTCCAAAGATATACTGGTCTAAAACAATGGATTTTTAACAATTTTTTCTTTTCAGATATTTCATAATATAGTCGCAAAATAATCCATTTTTTGTAGCAGAATTCTGTAGAACAGAAGAAATAATATATTTATCTTAAATTACATTCCTATTTAAAAAAGGATTTTTCAAACTAAAAAAATAAATTTTTTTGATTGTCATTTTAAACATGATTTTTAATGTAGATTAAAAAATGATTAATGTTTTTGTGGAAACAGAAATTAAATGTTATAGAGATCGAATGAAGTTATCTATCGCTTGTGAACTTAATAAAATGATTAGAATAATGATCTTTTTAACCAAAAAAATTCCTTTAGAATAAACGATTAAAAACCACGTTTTGAATAATCTTAGCTACATTCATTTCTTATTTTAATACAAAACTAAAAAAAAGGAGTCAAATTTACATTGAAAAATAAATGCAAAATTTTTGTAGCAATTGATAACTGCACAGATGATGTAGCTTTTCGTAAAAAAGATTAAAGATTTACATTTCTTCAAATTTATTTTATAATTATTTTATTTTGCACCATCATTTTGTTTCAACACTCCGAAATACACGCTCTACAGTTTTATAAATATAAAAATACCGTTTGACAATATATCTAGGTTTTATGCCTTAACGATATTGCAATTTCGGTAGTACAATATTTTAAAAAGAAAGTTAATGTTTTCTTAAGTCCAGATTGTTAATCATAATGTAGGACTAAAATTCTGCGTTTTTTTACTTTTTAAATTTGATAAATCAATTAAAAAAGGATTTAATTGCACTTCAGATTCTTAACATCGTTATATTGATTTCACATAACATTATTTTCAGTTTATTAAATTGTATGATGTTTTAATTTAATCAGTTTCGTAATTTTCTTATTTTTGTTTGATCTATATTGTAGAAACAATTTATCTTCTTGCTTCAAAATAAATCTTAATTTATTTGTAATATATTTCATATTATTTGTTGAATACTAAGAAATTTTCTGATAATTTTTATTTACAGAATACAAAAAATTTGAAATGAAAAAATTAAATAAAAATTTCATAACTTATATTAAAATTAGAATCCTTTAATTCGTCAAATTAAATCAAGAAAGTTTTTCGAGGGAATCAAATGAAAAATTTATTGTACGACTGTAAAAATAACTGCATATTAATCTAGCAAAGTAATAGCTATTTTCAATAAATTAAATAATAAGCACTATTTTCAAACATTTATGAAATTCCTAATTAAAACCAATTGTTTTAATTAGTGAAGGACCAAAAAATATTTTAACATCTATGAATATCAACCATTAAGTTCAGCCTGTATTAATGTATAGTGATATGTGTTACATGAAGATGTATAAAAATCCTGTGATCTATTCCTTTATATAAAATCGGACTCGAATACAATATACGGTATTGCTAGATTGTCCAAATTCTTAAATATTTTATACATGCTTTGCTCAGATAATAATCTTTGGAAAAATTAAAATTTTCATTTACAGGTGAGTCTAGACATGAAATTTACTCTTCATGACTTAAAATTCTTTAATGAAAACTAATCCAATCGATCATGTTATATTATGTTAAGACAACAGTCTGCGAGATCTTGAGAATGAAAATTTTTTCAAGCAACCCACATTTTCCATCAAAGAAGAATATTTAGTTTATGCTCAAAGAAAGTAATATTTAAAAACGAACTCATGAAGCTATTACTCTAACAATTCTCTCCTTTAATTTATTATTCAAAACGAATTTAATAGTCTAGGAAAAATTGTTTTTATTCTTAATGAAAAAAATAGGTTGAATCGCGAAGGCAGCGGATAATTTAGGCAAATTTCAAGTCTACTGCTTTGCTACGGAAGCTTAATATTATTCCTCGCAATGGCGAAAAGAATTTCATCTACTGCTATTAATTGGACTGCCTTCCGCGAATTCGTACCAAATGAAGAACTTCCAAAATTTCTTGCTTTAAAAGCAAAAAATGATTATTATGTGAGGAGGTAAGGGCTTGATTTTGAATGAATGTAATATCTAAAAACAACTTTAATTTTTATACATTCACATTTTATAGATGCCACTTTCATTATTTCTTTTCTACGGTAAAAGCATAAAAATCCGAACTCTTTTAAGAACTGATAACTGTCATTCATTTCACAACTTTAAGTGTTAAAATTATAAAATTAAGAAATATTTTAATGTCAGTGAATGTATTCAGCATGAAGTAAAACGATTTAATAATTTAATTGTAGCTCTCTAGTTCTCTGTTAATTCATATATCTATTATTCTTAGTAGTCAAGTTTGTGTTAGTTCACTCAATACAAATATTTATATTCTTTTTTTTCTCTTTTTAATATGTAATCTGCTTTCAAGTTTTAAATGTTACTAAGTTAAGTAAAAAGCAAGTTTTAAGATTACTAACTTTTTAAAGTTGCTAATCAATGGAAGTGATTTTTATGTCTGCTTAAACATATAAATTATTTTTCTGGGGAACTCTTAAAATTTTTTTATCATTTAAATTTTCTTTTCAGGGTAGCAGCTTATCCAGCAGAACTACCACAGATTAATTGGAATTATTACAAAAGTAAAATTGCTGTACCAGGATTAGTTGATGATTTTCAAAAGAAATATGAAGGATTGAAATTCCCTTATCCAACAGATCAGGGCTTGATTTCAAAAATTGATGAGCAAGAAAAGGAAATGAAAGCTGCTTTAGCAAATTTTATTGAAAAAACAAATAAAGTTTCTGAAGATGCTTCAAAAGAATTTGATATCTTAAAAGCCCAAATTCCTGTTTCTGAATTGACTTTGGATGAATTTTTTCATTTGTATCCCGATAAGTTAGATGATTTTCTGTGTACTGATTATAGATTTGAACAGGAAGATGAAGAGGACAGTGCACATTAGAAGTTGAAATAATTTTCATCTTTGATAATGTAATAAAATTATTTTATTGCAAGTCTTGAAACTGTAGCAATTTCATCTTATTAGCATTTTAAACTGCTTAGAATTAAAAATATATTATAAAAAAATGTAAAAGAAATTTTTTTTTTTATTTCAATTATTTTGCTTTCTTTCCTTGCTATAGTAAATTGCAGGAATGAATTAGTGCTCTCACAATTGTGATTAAAAATTGTTTGTTCTTACAGGTGTTTGAGTGTTCTCATTCATCCTTTATTTTTTACATACATAGACATTAACCTCATTCTTGTTTGTTTACTGCAGAACAAAAAATTATTCCATGGAATTATTTTTAGTCCCAATACCATAAATAAGGTACTTGCTGAAAACACTGAAATAAAAAAACAAGGCCTAAATAATGCAACACATGAATTTTAGTTATTACATAATAGAGATGCAATGAATAGTATTATTACAGAGGTATGCTTTGAAACTAATATCTAAGAGATTATGGAAAAGTGATGGAATTCAATATTGACAAACGCCGAATATTAAAAGAATTTTAGATATTCTTTTTTATTTCTCCTTTCGAATTGAAATAAAAGTTACATTTAAGCTACAACCACTTAGTTCAAAGCCTTTTTTTAATTTAAAGTGACGAGAAATGATTCTGCGTTTGGCCATTGTTGAAATCGCTTTTTACTGAAGAAAAAGTTTTGCCGCACGTGATAAATTTGCGAATTCACGAATTACAAATATTTAAAAGAAAAAGAAAGCACCATAACCAACAATTAATTAGAGTCAATAAGAAAATACAAAAACAGCTTTTGTTTAACAATCAAAAATATTCTTTTGTTGAATGAAAAATGTTCGATATTCTGTCACATCCGTTCTTCCCCTCCGGCTGATTTCGATTAAGCTTATTCATTTTGTAACAAGTAAAACAATACAGAAGAGAAAATCAGCTCAAAAAACAAATGACAAGGTATTTCCGCTATTAGACAAGGAATATTTATAAAATCCATTTTGAAAGATTATTTAGCCGGCTGGAGAATATCGTATATTTTTAAAATCATATTTTGATAAAAAACTTTACCTTGAGAATAAAATTTTTACATGATTGAATGCAATGAAAGATCCTAAAGCGAAACTAAATTTTCGAAAAATTTAAAAATTCATCTAAATTAATATACGGATACGATATGCTAGTATACATTTCGAATGATAAATACATATATTAACAAATTAGCTTCAAGTTTCAAAACATAAAACATTTCATTCTATATTGATTCATTTATTACTTCACTTTTTCAAAGACCATTACAAAATTAACAAAAATTTTTGTCTTTGCGTTAAGAATTGTCCAGAAGAATCGTTTTATGGCTTTCTTAAAATATGAGACAAATGAATATATGTTAACAAAGCTGCTTAATTTTTTTTGAAAGAGTAAACAATGATGTTCTAAATTCGTTATTATACCTTTGTTTCACAATCATGTTTAGAACGATATCACAGAGGCAAAAATCTTAATCTTTCAAAAATAAAAGATCAATTTAAAACGTTTTAAGTATTATCCTATTCATTTTACACAATATTTCACAATATAATTCTAAGGCCTTTATTCTACTATTGAAAACCAGCCATGCAAAATCAATTTTAGCAAATGCACTAAAATACTTTACACTATGAAAAAGAATCGTAAAAAATAAAAACTTTTTAATTTATCATTTACTATAATTTTAAGTAGTTTTTAATATTCTAAACGATAAAAATTATTCAGGGATTTAAGAAACACTCATTAAAAGTAACCCTCCTATTTTCTCAAATACCTTTCCTTAAATGGAATTTTACTTATTCCGCTAGAATAAAATTCGTACAGTTTCTCTCTTGCATCGTTTAAATAATTATGAAACAAAATAACATATTTTAATAAGACCGAAAATAACTTCTTATCGTTATTTTTTGTAAAATGCTATGGCATTCTGTATGTCAACTTCTAATCGGTTACTGCAGCAAATGCTTGTAGAACATAATAATTTTGTTCATTTAAATAGCTACAACAACTGGTCAAAAATTCTCAACTAAACATTTTTATCGAATTAAAACCTTATTTTGAAATAATATGCTTTTTAATAAGAAAATTGTTGTTACAGATAAAATGTTTAATTCATAATTTTTTTTGACATAAGGGGTGGAGGTTGCGACCTCTGTTGATATCCTCCCGAATTACTACTGATTCCTGAATTATTTCCTCCATAACCATATCCACCACTTCCATAGCTGTGAACTTGTTGTTGGTAATGTTGACCAGAATTGAAATTACTTTGCATCAAAGACGGAGGAAAATTTTGCTGTTGTTGGAATGATTTTTTGTACGACTGTTGCTGAGATTGTTGCATTCCCTGGTAACCCCGACCATGGGTTTGATTAGAATTCCCCTGAGAGTTATAATTACTGTAATTATTGGATCCGCCCTGGTTTTTCCCTGCAGAATAAAGCAATCAAGAAAAAATTGCCTTAACTGAAACAATAACATTTGTGAATGAAAAAAATATGAATTTTCTATACAATGCAATTGTGTATCTATTTTAGAAATTGCTTTTCAAAAGCAAAATAATTAGATTTTTAAACGTTACCTTGTCCGTCACAAAATTTTGAATTTCTTTTGCTTCCGTCGCGCTGACGCTCGGTACTTCTTTCGTTTCTTCTATCACCACTTAAATTTTCATTCCTATTCATACCTCCTCGGCTCATTCCTCCACTATTCTGCGAATTTCCCATACGGCTCATGCCGCCTCTTCCACCAAAGCCTCCTCTTTCATCGCGTTTTGGACCACCTCTGCCTCCTGAAAATTTTTTTAGAATTTTTCAATTTTGAAATAAATTTCTACAAAGTTTATTAAAAATATGGTACGAAAAAAAATTTTTTCTAGAAAAGTCTTACAGAAATGTAATAAATAGCTGCTTTGGATTATTTTCTCTTTCTAAACAACTCATTATGTATTGCTTATTGTTTGTTTAAAAAAACAATTACTTACTTTTACCGTATCCTCCACTCGACACTAATTCATAAAGTTTGGGATTAACAACTTGATTTGCCTCCTGTAAGACCGCTATCAGATCTTTTGCCTTATTAGCATTTGAAGGAGTAAAAAATGTGTAGGCCGTTCCAGTTTTATCTAGACGTCCAGTTCGCCCAATTCGATGGACGTAATCTTCAGAATTATTAGGATAATCAAAATTGATCACAAATTTTACGTCATCCACATCTGTTTCAAAAAAGAAACCCCATCAAAAACGATTGAAAGAACCTAGATACCAAATGGTAATTTTGTTCATGAAGGCTATAAGGGCAATTTATGAGAGCATAAAATTTTTGAATCACAGAAGACTTGATATGGTTAGTTATAAGATAATACCATGATCAGATGAGTCATCAAAGTGAATGAAATTATATCAGAGTATTTCATAGTTAAATTAAAAGCATTTTAGGAAACCACGTCTCCAAAGAAATTCAAAATTTTAGGCACTGCTATAATTTAAGTAAAATTTGGAGCTCACTTTTAAAGAAAGTGAATACAAAAATGTTTTTAAAAAATATGATTATATAGAATATCAATGAATTTAATTGCAATAATCGAAACCGGCAGCTTTTATGAAGCAAATCAGAATTATTCCTTTTTGAAAACCTTAAATAAGGCAAAAATTATTATTTGAAGTAAAAATCAATTTAAAAAAAGAAAATTTTTTACTGATTATGCACACTATTATAATAAGCCATACAGACATTGATATTTTAAAAAAAACAATTATTCCTTCATTTTAACAAAAAAAATAACGTTTAATGTTTCAGAGAAAATATTCAGAAAATTCACAAAAATACATGCAAGTATATGATGAATAAATTAAAAAAAATAAAATTATTCTTTAAAATTTAATTAATTTTAATAGATTTTAGAAAATAAACTTGAATGGTTCAATGGTAATTAATCTAATCGTACAACCAACTTTTTATCGGGATTATAAGATTATATATAAAATAGTAAAGGTTGCGTTTTCAGCTTGATGGTAAATGTTTCACAACACCTTTTAATTGTATGCAGTTATGAAAGTATTAATAAAAAAAAACAAGGTTTCCAGCCTTTGCTTTAAATTTGTCCTTTTTCCATAATCGTAAAAGCCAAAAAGTCATACTTACCTCAACGAATCCATCCAAGATTCCTGAATCTATGAAAACGTATCCTTCTTCTCATTGTTTTTATATTTGTAAAATAATTCAAAACTTCAGGGGGTATAACATTTTTATTTTTTAATCAATTAAAGGAGGAGCACCCTGCGTATACAGTTCACAATGGCAAAGTCCATCATTCTGTTAAATGAAACCAACAAGAGAAATTTCGTTCTCCTCGTATCTCTGTGGGAGGCGGCTTTCTCGCACGCGATCGGCCGAGACCCGTTGAGGTAGAGGAGCGCAAACCAATCAGAGGCACTGCGGAACCCATACGGCCAAATAGCTATCATCAGCCACCTTTGGCACTGGTTAAACGCTTTTCTATTAGCTTCAATGCATGTGCCTCTGGAAAAGAGAAGAAATACACCAGACTGGATTAATTTGACAAAGTGATGCCCTGTTCGATAATAACCTACTTAATTAAAGTTACGAACATCATTTAAAAGAAAGAGCTTTAAACCATATTTATTATATACAGAAAATTATTAGGTAAAGTTAAAAAAGTACATTAAATTACGCAAAAAATGCTATATTAATAATTTGTATCAAAAATTTTATTATCGAAAATGCAGCAAATTGCAACAAATTTCAGATTTTCAACTTTTTGTAATAAATTTTTTCTCTCCAATACTTTACAATGGCTTTGTTCATATTTAAAAAAATTATCCTATAGCATAATATAAAACAATTTCATGTAAAAGCGCAGTTTTACGCTAACAGCTATAAAAGAAATTTAATTTTTGAGATTTCAGCAAATCAAACTATTAATGAAAAATAATAAAGAAAAAAATTTATTTTTTAAATTTTCTTAAAAATGACCGAAATAATAAGAACATTTTTTTGAGGCTGTTGCATGAATAATTAAATCTATAGAGCAGAGTAAATTTAATGACTTGCGAACAATAATAACGCATCTCGTCTTCTCAATGCCTTATTTCAAAATTTCCAAAACATCAGTTATTTTTGAATTCAAAAATTTAGATTTTATAGAAATTTTTAAGTGTAAAACTTTCCTCAGTTCACTTAAAAATATGAAATATGGTTTAAAAATAAATTATTCCATCATTTATTTCTGTGTGCATACAGAAAACAGCAAGCAACGCATATACATCTCAAAGTACACAACATACTGAAAAAAAGGTTCATTGGACTTAATAAAGGTCTAAATCGCATTTGACATCTTCAACCTAATCTAATGCTTACACCGTTTAAACAAATTGCAATTTATATTTTAATTTCAGGGATAGTGCTCAATATTTTCCGAAGTTAAAAACTAGCTATAAGCATTCATACTGCGAGGTTAGTTAGCTTTGATGATTTCAAAGCTGATAAGTGTTTCAAGATCAAATCTACTGCAAAAGGCCTATCATTCTCTAACATTATTGGTTAAGAATTTAACCATCGCTTAATTCTTAATGAATGTGGCTAGATAAAACTTCTGTAAAAGATTTTAAATTATGAACAGATCTGGATTTACACAAACTGGAGCAGATTTTTTTAGCAAAATCTAACTGAAAACTTATTTTAAAAATCTACAGTACAACCGCCTCTAAATCAAAAGTACATTTTGACTTTAAAAGATGAAAAAAAAGACAGTACGAAGTAAAAAAGCATTGATTTGATTTTTTAGAATAAAAACTCGCACAATGCTTAAGAAATGATTATGTTGATAAAATATGAAAAATAACTAAATACTGAAAATTCTTTTACAATCATTTTACGATGTAAAAATTTTCTCTCTGACGAGTTTTAAGCACGTAAGTCAGTTAGATCGAAAGTGAAGAACTATTAAAGGTAAACCAGCATGCATAAGAAGGAATCGGCAATCTTTTTAAAATGAAGTTTTTTTAGCCGTAACAAACAAGTTATACTATATTCGTTAAAAAATTTGACAAAATGACTTTCAAAGAATCAAGAATTAAAATTTAATCATTTCAATGTATTAAGATTTTCTTTCAAGTACTATTTTTGGGAACATGGTCTGCCGATCCTTGTTTTTTCGGAAATTAAAGTAAAGGATTGCCACTTGGAGATCACCAGAAAATTATTTACAATTAGTCTGACAATCAAACTCTCAATCACCAAATTAAGGAGCTGCTGTGCAAAAAACCTGATCGATATAAAATTAATAACACGAGATATTATACGGTAATTTAAAATAAGTAAAGTAAGAATTTGCTAGGAAACAAGAAATGTGAACATAAAACAACAATACACACACATACACTCATGCAACAAAGCATGAGCTAACTCTGTTAGCTATGAAATTATAATTTAAAAAACAAAATATTTCACATAACATTAACTTACTAATATCTACTTAAAAATGATGCAAACTAAATTCAAGTCCCTATATAATATTGCATAGAGATTTGCTTTAACGCGATTCGAAAAATGAGGAATGTCTCAGACTTTATGAATAATTAATTTAAAACAGAAACTTATAAAACACATTTGATGGAAGCAGAATTTGAATTAAAAGTTAATTAATTCAGCTAATAATGTAGATAAAGTAATGATGTTATGATATAGCTGTACTAAGCATAAAGAAATATAAAAATTTAAATAAACTTTGAATATGAAAATCTTGCAACCTAAAGAAACAACATTTAAAACAGAAATCGAACGAATGGTTAGCTGCACATAAAGAAACTTACTTGTAAGTGGAATTTTTTTTCGACCATTTTGCAAAAAATGATGCGATTTAGATCAATAGGTATAACAGAAAATAGTCTACTTTTTTATCTTAATCAAATACATTTTTTTAATCTACATAAATGTTTTAAATATTAATCAGAGATAATTTCCTTCTCCTCATAAGATTTCTCATCCTGTGACTATTTTTCAAAACTACGTTTAAAAAATTATAGAATTTGAATTAAAAAAATAGAGAAGGTGGTTATGTACTCTAATTTTTACTTCTTTTATCACTATTTATAATAAGAATTATTATAAATAATAATAGAGGTAGTAATCGAAGATTGCTAAATCAGTTGAAAAACCAAATAGCAAGGAACTTTAAAATGTCACTCATCAATTTTTTCATAAATCACATTATGAAAGGGCTTTTACGGGAAAACAATATTTGATTTAGATTTAAGCTTTTCGATTAAAGTTGGAATTTTCTCTTACCTCTCTTTTCAATTTCTACAATTATTAATATTAAAAACTGCTTAGGAATATTTTCACATAGTTTGAATAACTCATAAATAGACAATTCAAAATCTATTTCGCTAAACTCACAGTAAAATATTAATAAAGTCGATTAGAGTAAATGGATCCAAGTTTATTTAAAAAAATACTACTTTTTGTTTGTGTTATTGCACATATTCCATTCCTCATTCTTCATTAGCATGATTTAGAAAAAAATTATTTATGTATCTTTTCCCCTCTTCTTTATTATTGACTAATATTCATTTGATATTCGAATTCATATCTGTTTGTTCTGCAAATGAATTTTAAGTCTATTCGTAATGACCATTCTATCTTTGTAATATTTTAATATTAATCTTACCAGTATCTACGATCAATGACTTAAAATTGATGCTTGATCAATTTTAGATTTTGAGTTATCCTCTTATTCTAGTGTCAAATTTAAATTTTAAAAAGTTACTACTGACATAGAACATGAAGCAACAGTTACACAAAAACATACATTTGCACAACGAAGCTTGAAATGAGCGCGATAGCAAGAATTGCAGTTTTAAAAGAGCAAAATATTTCATCATCACATTAACTCACTTAACATTTATATTGTTAGTCACTACCATAAATGTATCTCACTTATTTCATGAAAAACTTAATAGGCTTATAACTTGATTAAAAACAAAAAAAAACAAAAAAAAAAATTGAATACCTGACATTTATTTCATCTGCAACAGATCTTGGCATTTTTGGATTAAATAAAAATTTCAGATGTTAACAAAAAAATGAAGTTAATGAAAATGGAACACAAAAAATGTTCTTACACCGCGGTATACAGTCAATAGAATAGCATCAGAGTTCATTTATGAAAATCGAATAAATACTTTCTGATCTAATATTAAATAAGAAAAATGAAGTAAATATCAAGTAATACAGGAAATAATAACGATCGAGATTCTAATGAAGCAAAAAGTGTTCTAATTTTATTTACTTCTGCAAAAACTCAGTTCTGTTCTGGTATCATATAGTATGTATGATCATACAGACATCATACGGTATGAACCGTATCAGTTCCGCTTTATATTGTAAAAAATCGAAAAACAGCATAATTTAGAAACCAGTTGATTGGATGCCTAAGAGATATTCTTATTTCCAATCAGTTGACATAGTGTAAGAATTTTTAATACAAAATATTGCCCTGACATTAAACTCACAACTGACTTTGAGCCAATGATTATATTAT
>JAOWBB010000005.1:1821828-1854563 GCA_028565995.1 Ricinus marginatus
TAATTTACAATAAATAAATACTATCAATTCTAACATATGAACCCTGTGAATTGCATTACATCCTATACAGCTGATGCTTTTTGTTGCAGTGTATATTAAAATCCGTTCAAAATCTGAATAAAAGATACATTTGCCATTATAAAACCGAACTTTCGAAGAGAAATAACATCAAGAAAAAAACAGTGTCACACAGTCTACAAAAGAACGAAATCATTCATAAAAAAGGAAATATAGATATATTTATAACATAAGAAAACCAAAAATAAAGACAGAACTGACAATTTTTTTAAAAACTCGAAATTTTTAATGGTACATTAATTTCTATAAACAAAAACTACAAAAAAGTATATCTTTTTTATAACAGAAGACAGATATTGGAGAGAAGGTGAAAAAATGTATGTAATCAAAATTTTTCTGAACATAAAATAAGAGGGAATTATAAAAATTTTAAAATATAGAAAATCGCGTCAACCGAGAAAAACGAGCATCAAAGCGAAAATTTCTACGAAAAACAATTTAAAATTGGAATAATTAGAATATAATTTAAACGCAAGATGCAATATTAAATAACATAAAGAAATTGGGACATATTCACAATAGTGAGTGCTTGCCAAATTCTGCTTATCAAAGAATTCCACACGAAAAAGCAGAGAAAAAAATTAAATAAAAGACAATAGTAGTAAGATATGCAAGTAAATATTTTTGTCATTACTTTAACAATGATTGAATTTTCAAAGCATAATATCATTGAAGATAAAATAAAATCCAGTCTTAAAAACAAAATTCGAGAAAACTACCGTTCCAGGATACCTTTAATGATTAAATCCTGGAATCAACAACTATCAAGGCATCAATTATGTTTGTCACTCTCTCCCAGTCTGGAAACTATTGCCACATGATCTTCCAAACACAGGTTGACCCCCTTTACCTTTGATATTTTAATAATCCCCTATACTGAATGTAGTTTTCCATTCAAAACCTTAATAACTAACGATTATTTCCTCCTATTTACATTCATTGCGATTAATGCCATACATTTAATTCCGAAAATTAATAATTTTAAGGAAGCATTACATTATGATTGACAAAAACAAAACATTTTTACATTGTTGGATAATTATCAAGTTTCTTTTGAAAATAATCGCAATGAATTTATAATGATAAGAATAATTTATTTACTGCACTTACCTAGACCTCTAGCAGCCACATCAGTTGCAACTAATATATTTATACGACCGACTCTGAATTGATTTAGTACAAAATCCCTATCATGTTGAGATTTATCACCATGAATAGCTAATGCCTGATAACCATAACGAGATACAGCTTTGGCGATCTCATCTACTTTTCTTTTTGTTTCAACAAATATCATGGTTTTTGTCTCTGGCTCATTTGAAATTTCATTTAATAATTTCAATAACCTAAATTTGACAAATGAAAATGCAAGTTTCATAACATAAAAAAATAACAAAAACTCAACAATGAAAAATTAAACTGAAGTTATAGATAAATAAATTTAAAAACATTTAGTCTGATTTACTCAAGGAGAATGTGTTTTCCTGTGTAACTATTTTTTTGATATCACCTAATCCATTTATTAAAATTTTTTTGCATTTCTTCAATTTAATATCATATCAGCAATATATTCAAAAATTTGAATTGGAGCACTTTTTAATAAGTATTTCAATACAATATTAAACTTACTTTGTCTGCTTTTCATATTCTGAACAAACATCCACAATTTGTAAAATATTATGATTAGCTGAGAGCTGAAGTGAACCTATATTTATCTGGATATAATCAGTTAGAAATTCTTCTGCTAACTGCCGAACTTCCTTAGGCCAAGTTGCTGACCACATCAATACCTGACGATCGGGCTATAGGAAAAAAAATTAAATTTTGCAGTTTTGTTTTTAATAAAATAAAAATTTATGAAATATTATAGGAATATTAAAAAATTGCTTTTATTAATAGCACATGAAAAAACAACTAAAAACAGTGGTGTTTATGTAATTATACAAATTAAACCTATAGATTACTTCTGTCCAATTTATGAAGAAACTTCAGAAGAATGATAAAAATAAAAACAAAATAATGAAATGAAAAAGAAAAGGAAAAGAGAAAAATCAAGTGAGATCTGGTTCACACTTGGTGAACAATTTCTCTTCCTAAATATCCTTATTGAAATGTTAAGACAAAAACTTATAGTGCAGAAAAAAAGAAAATGGACATATATCTAAATTGGAAAAGAATATGTTAAAGCTATGAAAAAAAGTTTATTTTTATTGTTTAAAAGCAGGATTGTGGAAATATGCTTTTCTCCAGATCCATTCAAAATGTGGAAGATGGTTTTATATTTTTATGAATCTTCATAAAGAAGGAAACTCAATTAAATTATACTAGATAGTATTCTATCAATTATAATTTAATAGACTGCAAAAAATATCTTCATATCAATTTTAGTTAGAATTAATCTTTGTCAATGTGAAAACTGTTCTGTAATGCCAAGAAAATAACACTAACATAATTTTTTTAAAATGTGTTTAAAAACTATAAAAATGTAATTAAAAAATTAAATAGTATTAATGTTCATTTTTTTTAAGGTCAAATATTTTCTGTAGAGTAAAATAAATATTATTGAATATAAAAACAATAAAATCATAATTATTATTAATTTGAATTATTTCCTGAAATAATTAAAAATATATAATAAAACTCTTACCCTTATTTGTTCAATTATTTTTCTTATTTGGGGCTCAAAACCCATATCAAGCATTCTGTCTGCTTCATCAAGTACTAGATATGTACATCTTCTTAAATTTGTAGTACCCTTTTCCAGAAAGTCAATCAATCTACCAGGAGTAGCAATACAAATTTCCACCCCACCTTCCAAATCTCTTGCCTGTAACATCTTAGGTGCACCACCAAATATGCATGTATTTCTAACTGCTGATGATGTGCCAAATTCTGATGCTACTTGCTGAATTTGTTGTGCAAGTTCTCTTGTTGGAGCCAAAACCAGTACAATAGGACCTTCACCTCTTAAAAGCATAGGTTGATGATTAATATGGACTATTGCTGGTAAAATATACTGCAAAAAATATAACAATCTGTAAATGATAATTATCTGAACTTGCTGTACTATTGTTTTTTAAATTTTTTGCTTTAAGTAGGAATTTGATCTTTTATCTTAAAACAATTTTATTAATTTAAAATTTAATTTCAAAATAGTGAAACAAATTCATCAAAAACATACTGCTAAAGTTTTTCCAGATCCAGTTTGTGCTATGCCAACCATATCCCTGCCACTCAGAGCAATAGGCCAACCTTGTGCTTGAATTGATGTTGGCTCAGTAAATCCCTGCTTTTTAATTTCTTTTTCCACATAATCAGGCCAAGAAACATCATCAAAGTACATTATTGGATCAGGAACTTGATTTCCCTTAACAGTGATTTCCCGTTTGTGTCTATATCTTTCAACTTCTTGAATACTTCTTTTTAATACATTTGGATGTGGTACATAAAAATTTTTGGTGAAAGGTTGCAATTCTATTTGATTCCATCTAGGTTTTCTTAATCCACCTCCTGGTTGCTTTCCTTTCAAGGACCTCCTTTTATTTGCACCAAATTTATCATCCCCACCAAATTTACCACCACGACCACCAAGTCCACTTCCTGCACCAAATCGCCTACCACTGCTTCCATCTCTCCTTGAACCTCCGCCAGTGGCACCTCCGCCACCACGTCTTGGGGCTGCTGATCCTCCTCGTCCACCTCCACTTCCGCCTCCTCTCCTTCCCTTCCCCTCTCTGCTTCGTGATCGATCACCTGGCCTATGATATACAACAAAATTAAGATAAAATCAAAAACAAGGTTAGAGAAAATAAAAAAAATGTGAAATAAAAGTAAAAATTATAATAAGCTCGAAATTTTCAGTGCACGCTTGTAATAAAACTAAAAGCTTCTGCAAATATGCAAATAATTACCTTAATAAAAGTTAATTCAATGAAATATGATGGATTCGAAACTGTAATATATATTTAAGCTTTCTAATTATAAAATATAATTAATATTTAACATTTCTAAAATTTAAATTATATCAACTAGACCTCGTGGAATAGCTCACTATGAGCATCTTAACTTATACAAACGATATTCATTATTTTCCGTAAAAATTGCACAAGTGCGAAAGTAAGATTCTCATAATCCGAAAAGACAGTCAAATTTTAGAATACTTACATAGTAATATTCTACGGAAAAATTTACTGACAAATGAACAGACGCGTCAAAAGAACTTTCTGCCTCTACGATGTTATACTACGTGAATCATCATAAGTCAATTAATTTTTTATAGTTTTTTATTTATGTTAAAACAGAAAAGGGAAAAAGTATTAATTCATAAACTTAATTAACAGGACAATCAGAAATAAAAAATTATTTTTTTAAATTATTAGAGTTAGCCAATATATCCAGTTTTTAAATTAGAGAAATACAGAAATTAAAATAAATTCTTAACGGTAATACAATTGCAATGGTGGCCTTCTAGAAATAGTAATTTGTCAGCCATATTCAAACAACGTCCTCAATGGAGTGTTAAAAAGGTTAGATTTTCTTGATATTTCTTATAAATTATGAATTCCAAAATTGAAGTAAATCGCAGAGTTTTTGCAATTCAAGCAAAGAAAAAACGGCATAAGCCCATTAAAAAGAAGAAGGAAACTGAATCATTTGCATCTAGTAATTCTAAGCGGCTAAACAGGTCAGATCCTGTTCCTAGCCATTCTTCTTCAAATGAAACAATAGAGGATGAAGACGAAGAATTATTTAGCTCCGATGAAGACGAACAAGAACAAGAAGATTCCAGCGATTATTGCAAAGGAGGATATCATCCGGTTAAGATTGGAGACGTTTTCCAAAACCGTTACAGGGTAACAAGAAAACTTGGTTGGGGCCACTTTTCAACTGTATGGTTATGTTGGGATTTTGTGGAAAGGCAGTTTGTTGCATTAAAAATCGTCAAAAGTGCTACTCATTTTACAGATACTGCATTAGATGAAATTAAGTTATTGAGAACTGTAAGGGAAGCTGATCCTACAGATCCAAAGAAAAACAAAACAGTTCAAATGCTCAATGATTTCAAAATATCAGGAATCAATGGGACGCATATTTGTATGGTTTTTGAAGTTCTTGGTCATAATTTGCTAAAGCTAATAATTAAGAGCAATTACAGAGGTATACCAAGAAGTAATGTAAAAACTATAATTCGACAGGTTTTAGAAGGTCTGGACTATTTACATACAAAATGCAAAATAATTCATACAGACATAAAACCTGAAAATGTACTTGTCTGTGTGAGTGAGGAATATATAAGAAAGCTTGCTTGTGAAGCCACCAGTATGCATTCACAAGGCCTTAAACTTCCAATGTCACTTGTTAGCACTGCTCCCAAAGAATTCCAAAAGCCAAAACTTGATTCAAAGATGTCTAAGAATAAAAAGAAGAAATTGAAAAAAAAAGCAAAGAAACAAGAAGAAATCCTTAAGAAGCAACTCCAACAAATGGAAGAGATGGAGGAAATGAAAAATGCAAAGGAAATATTCTCTAGTGGTGACCAAACTCCATTGCCTCTTACTAATCAAAACCAGTCAGCAGTTAAAGATGGTGAAATATCACTGGAGCAAAAACCTCCTTTAGAAACTCCACCAGTTGTAAATGGATGTGACAAAATAGATGGGGCAGTGGAAGATATAGAAGGAGAAAACATTTTGGCATCTGATAAAAAAGATGATGAAACAAAAAGCAGATTTGATAAAACAGAAGAGAATAATACAAATGAAGAAACAAATGAATGTGAAAAAAATCTAGATATTAAACTTAGTGCTGCAAAAATTGAAACCAATGTTATTGAATTAGAAGATTCATCACAAAAATCAGTGAGCAGAGTATCATTAGATCCATTGGACCCTGCTCTAGTGCCCTGTGATGTTGAAGTGAAAATTGCAGATCTGGGAAATGCATGTTGGACTCATTGTCACTTTACAGAAGACATTCAAACAAGACAGTATAGAAGCTTAGAAGTTATTTTAGGTGCTGATTATAATACTTCAGCAGACATTTGGTCTACTGCTTGTATGGCATTTGAACTGGCCACAGGAGATTATCTTTTTGAACCTCATTCTGGTGAAGATTATACTAAAGATGAAGATCATTTAGCTCACATTATTGAATTATTAGGGGATATCCCAAAAAGAATAGCACTTAGTGGTAAGCACTCTAGACAGTTTTTTAATAAAAAATGTCAACTGCGACATATCACTGGATTAAAACCTTGGAGCTTATATGAAGTCTTAACTGAAAAATATGAATGGGAGCCAGCAGAAGCAAGGGAATTTACAAACTTCCTTCGGGCTATGCTTGATTTTGACCCTTATCGCAGAGCCACAGCTGAAGAATGTCTTAGGCATCCTTGGTTAAGAAAGTAGATAGATTATTCTCTGTGTAAAATGAATTTAATTTTTTATAAAATATAAGATGAGAGCAAATAATTACATTCAAGATTATTAAAAATTTATATCTCATAATAGCTAAACTTTATTCACATTTAAACAAAACAAAATTTTTGACCTTCAATTTTGGAACTTTTCAAAAAAAAGTTAATGAACATGACAAAATTATCAATTTTATTTTTAGTGATTGCTGGGATTCTATGCAGCAATTGCTAACACATTATCTTAAATAAAAGTGAAAATATGTATTTCATTTCAAAATCATCTCTTTGCATGAAATTAATCATTAATTGAAGTGTCTTTCATGAAGTGATCAGCAGAAAAAATTTTTTAAATTCCTAAAAATTTGAAAATAAAAAAAAATTAGAATATAATTTAGTTTCAGTATCATGATGATTAATATTCTCTCTTTTGAATGAAAAACAGAAGTGACTGCCAGTGACTTTATGATTATTTAGAAGATTTAATAAAAATCCCTTGCTTAATTTTCATTACTTTAATCTCCTTATTATCATTTAAGAGAATATTAAAAATTTTTAAGAAAGTGAAACTTGAATGTTGCTTCTTAGTATTCATGTTATACATAAATTCTGGAGTGATTGTCAGTAAATTTTTAGTCATGATCTGCACTTTGTATTTAAGAGTATGTTGTTGATTAAAGATTTAGATCTCTAACATTCATATCAGCTTTAAATTCAAGTGTAAAAGAAATCCAGCATTTCTGATGACTGATATTTAAAATATATTACAAACATCATTAAATATTTGAAAGAAGTGGAGGATTAGTTGGTTGTTCTATATGTTATATATCTTTTCAACAATAAGTTCCGGTAAGCATGAATTTTTGGTAAAACTTTTTTAATAAGTTGCTGATTTCAATTTTGGAAATTTTTACCTAATAAGTTTCGATTTTTTTCAGGTGTTAATTCATTGCGTGTGCTGAAAATTTATTTTGGTGAGTCAAGATTTAGCACAACAAATATTTAGTATTACTTACTAGTGAAGAAAAATTTGTGTCCATTCGCAAGATAATAAAATTGAACAAATCAGATGCTTCCTAAATCAGTTATGAACGAAAATATTAAAAAAAATATATATTTAACAAGAAGTTTCACTAATATAAAAAAAAGGAATTAGCGCAATAAGGAAATTTCAATATTTTTCTTAAAAAGGGGCGATTTAATACTGATTTTCATATGAACTAAAAAATTTTTGAAACTTTTATAAATTATGTTTTATTTAAATTAAAAGTTTAAGAAGTGATTCCGATGAATTTAATGGACTAAATGAACCTTTAATTTGTTTTGATATGATACACTTTCCAGAATAATACTATTTATTCAACTAGAATTGAAAATTTTTAAGGTGTAGTCGTTGGCTTCGGTTTTTAGTTTTGAATCATGAATCATGTTGTTCTAGAAGAAAAATGTTATTGCGATAAGCAATGAATAATATCGTTGAAGAAGCGATTAAAAAGTAACAGAATAAATAATTTATTGTAAGCTTTCATCTAATTGCTTAACATAATTAAATTCTGATTATATCTGAATAATAAACTTTGAGCAGTTGTTAGATTCAGTATGTATAATAGTTTATTTTACATTTACTGAGAATGTTTTTAAAATGTAATATTTTTTAGCACTTAACAATTCAAATTGTAAATTAAAATTCTTGTAAAATTATGGTGTAAATCTGAGGTTTTCAGTCTGTAATCCACGGATCCCTAGAACAGCAATCAACAGCCTTAAAAATAAAAAAAAGTAATATTAATTCTAGTGATACATATTCTTAAGAAGTGAATTTAAAGTGCAGTTTATCATGTTTGTTAATGACAAATGATTTTTACAATAATACGTACTAATAACATCAGAATCTTGAATTGTCAAGAGTCCTAGATAATGAAGAGACTGAGAAAAAGGATAAACTATGTATTTCGTTATTTTAAGGCCAGTAGTATATGGTGCTGTCCTTGTAAGAACCAATTACCCAGAAATATTTCGTTTTAGAAGTTCCCAGACTTAATTCTTAAAGCTCCCAACAATTTTTCTTCTAATTAAATTGAATTGGAAATTGAATTAACTTGAACAATTATAATTTTTTTCTGAGGCTTCTGTCTTCTGGTATCTGATACCAGAATTATTTATTTTTCGTACTGATCTTTTTTGATATTATTAATTTTTCGTACTAGTATCTTTCGGCTTGAGTAGATGAAAAGAATTAACTTGAAAAGAAGTCATTTACAAACTGATAAAATGAGTGCGGCTGAACGAAATATTGCATAAACATGAATCTTCTAGTTATTGCAAAATTACAATTTTTTTATAAGAACTGTGAATCCAGAAGCCTGGTAATTAATTTTAAAGGACCTTCGGCAGCATTCTGTTTAGACAAAAATGATATATTAATTAAATTTAATGATTTACTAAGTTATAGAAGTTTTTTTTTTAATGAGTTGAGGTGGTAGATTTAATTTTAATTGTAAAATTGAAACATTACAGTAAGAAAATGATATGATTTTTTTTGTCTACACTTTAATATTAAATCTTGAAATTAATAATATGATTGGAACAAAAAATTTAATAATAATAAATCATATTATAGAATAAGAGATTATACAAATTTTTTATTACAAAGGAGTTTTGATTTTGAATGATATAATTTTTTTTTTTATTGATCTTAATTTTTAAAATTTAAAACTATTTTTTTCAAACCGAATGTTTATTTGCTAGCCGAAAATGTATTAAATAGGAGCTATACTAAGAATTATGTTATAAAATATTAAAAGGATGTAATTTTTTTAATATCAGAATTTTGAATTTTTTTTTCTCAGAATATTTAGAAATTGAATCTTAAGTTTGTCTTTTTATTGTATTAATTTCAATCTTAAAAATATAAATATTCCGGTAGAGAAAATTGTTTCTTCAAAAAAGGTTTGTTTAGCTAAATAGTCAGAAATTAACTTCATGTATTTAATTTACATTAATTTAACTAATTTAATATACATGATGTTTTACATTGGTTTGCTTTAGAATATTTTCTTTCGTTGAAAAATAATTAATTTTTAGATTATAAAAATTATGATCGCTGTTTTTCATTTTTTATTTTCGGCTAGGTATTAATATTTTTCCATTCTTTTTAGTGAACTATTCTTCAATCCAAATTATTCGAACGCCATAAAAGTTGTTATTGCTAGCACATTACAATTTATTGGTTAATACTTCTCCTATTTGAATATTTTATGTAATAAATTGCAATTTTCACCACATATAATATTAATGTAAAGAAAGAAAAAAATTTTTGACGAGAACAATAATATATTTTTTCTTTTTATAATATGTGAAAGACTAATTCTAGTGCTTTTATTTGGAATTTTCACATAAATGATTTTTATTATTTTAATACTAATGGAAGAAAAATTTATGTTCTTTTTTCCGATATAAATCATGCTGCATATGCATTTTTAATGATTAGATTGTATTTAATTTTAAGTTTTTCGTATTCATTTTGTTTGGCTTCGGGTTTTAATATAAAGCTGAACAAATATCAATATTTTATATCAACAAGTTTTTGTGCATATATTAAAAAGTCGAAATTCAATAAATTGCAATTTAATTTGAATATGGTCTCTGTTAACATTGGAATGCTGAGTGCTAACAATTTATTTTAGACAAAAAGAACTAAAAATTTTTTATAGTTTTCGACAAAATGTAAACAACATAATTTCTTCATTATTATTAATTACTCGTTATACAAAATATGAAAATTATAATTCTTATGAGGTTCAGAATGAATTTTGTATTATTAAGTATCTTCGACTCGCCTTGAATAATTGTTAGCATTAGATATTCGACCTTGAGTTATTTATATAGTAATATACAGAAAATCTTACACTCTAAGCTTTTTTAATACGTTACGATTCATATCTAAAAGACTTGAAAAATGTTAATCTGAATCTTATATTTTGAATATTGCTCCATATATATTTTTTTATTCAAAAAACAGTCATCTACATGTATATGTATATTATACATTCATGGCTTAAAATATATTGAATCCCTTGTTAGACGGACTCGATTAAATGAATCATCGAATAAAAAATTGGAAGTTTAGAATATAGCATTTTTATTATATAAATTCAATTCCTTATTTTTCATTTTTCATTTTAATTTTTTGCAAAATTGAGTTTTTATTTAAATGAAAGGCATTCAAAGTTAACTATGTAAATTTGGGATTCACAATATTCATAGTCATAATCATGGCACTAAATATATAAAAAATGGATGATAAATTTGAAAATTGTTTTATATTCATTAATTTAAGTGTTAATTTTAATAAATTTATCTTTATTTAGGATAAATTGATCAATTATTACTTCTGCTTAAGCATAAATCACATGTATTTTAGTTATTAAAATAACTATATTCATTACTGAGTGGTGGATAAAATTGAAGATGTTTCTAAGTATTCTAATCTAGATATTAATATCTAAACATTCATGTGGATTTATCATAATCAACAAATGAAAATTTAATAATTTAAATTAACTTTAAAAAATTTCATCGAAATTGGAGCAATACTGTTTATCCTGTCTTAAATAATTAATCTTTGTAACAAAAACTGTGTATATGTGACAAGTATTTAAGTTTGTCTCAAGACAGATATTTCATAGTATATAAAAGTGTTAAAGAAAATTCTATAAACAATAAAATTTATACTAATAACCTCTGTTTTATATACATCCAATTGTTTGATTATTTTTTATTCTAGCAGAATTTTAAATCTATAAAGCTTAGAGTGAATTCAAGTAATAATTTCGAATCAGATATTTTAAACAAAACGTCAAACTGATATAGTGCAAAGTGTACTGGATAGTCCGAGGTTAATGTATAGATGTATAGCAAACTGATATTGGGAGATACAAAGTTCTTAAAAGGTAAAAGCTTTGAAAATCCCATACTTTTCAAATAATTTTTATTAATTTTAGTAGATCCTGATTATAATTTTCATTATAAAGTTTGAATTGTTACTGAAATATATATCGGATTAATATTCCTTAATTGTAGAGCGAACTATTTCATAGATTTTAAAACTTTTACATAGCCTGCGTTCGATAGATCTTATTCGCTTTCTCATCTCATATAGAAACTGGAATAAAAATATAGATGAACACTATTTTTAATTTTTATGCGACCCTTTTATCGAAATCTTTCAGATATTTCTCTTTAAAGGAGGAATACAGAATCCATTAAACTTGATAATTTAAAACTTATATACATGACAAGCGTGTATAACGATTAAAAACCTTATTAATTTTTAAAAAAAATTCCCCGTTTTTATTATTATGAAAAAGTTTAGCCTTCCATTGACTATTAATGTATCTGAACTTATTCAGCAACACTAAATCTTTAGGTTATGTAATTTGGCATCTCTTTGTCATCATCTTTTTCTTTAAATTTAACCCTACATGTAGATGAGAGTATGAACTTCAGATTCGGATAGATTTTCTTGTATCGTCCCACGAATTTGAGAACAATGTAAAAAAACGTTTTTACATTGACATTGAACGGAAAATTTCGTCTTGACAATGTTTCATTCTAGATGCTTATATGAAAACTAAATGTTTTACTTTTTAATCTAACTTTTTATTATTTCCCGAATCGTGCACAAGAATTGGCTGCGCTATAAAATGTCTGTATATAGAAAAGTTAACTGCAATTATGAGCTTCCGATTTTTGTATGATATTACTTTGTATCGAAAAAAAATTATTATTTATTGATGTCTTTTTTTGACGGGAAATAATCTAATTTTAATTTTGGTTAATTAAAAATTTCGTACTACCTGGGTGAGATGTATTTTAAAGCAAAATTTGGCGTTCATTTAAAATATATTTTTGTAGAAGTTACAAACAATTAATGAAAACAATTATTTATCTTATTTGACAGTTATGTTAGAACTGTATTCTTAATTGAATTCCTTAATATATAAAACTGATTGCTATAATTTTTCAGCAAAATATATTTTTTCATAGTTAAACCATTACTCATTTATGAGTAAAGTTACTTTTGTATTGAAGTAATTTACATTTGAGAGGATACAGATCATTATTTTATATTTTAAGATGCAGCAGTTTCATTAATTGTTTTTAACTTGTATAAAAGATTAAAATTAGAACTAATGTAAATTCCAAATTAATTTGGAGTGTTTTATATAATATTCATGTAGAATTTATGGCGTAATCACAGCTTCTCTTTTTCTTTGTCAACGCATTTTTTTTTATTCATTTTCGGCTTTCAAGATGAGTCTTGAAATTAATTTTTATTATAAAATTTAAAAAAATATTGTTTTTCAAATTTTTGAATTTCACGTCTAAAAATGGCCTAATTCGTTTAATAAATGCGATCTTTTTTATACAAATTATTTTTAGATCGACAACAGGAAGTTTTTTATCGTTTATTTCTTACTTTTTATGTAACTAACCTTTCCCGGATTGCTGTTTGTCAACTCACGAACGTTGAGGACTTCAAAATACGAAGAAAAAAAAATTAATTCCGAAACACAAGTTCAACTTTATTTTTTTGTACCAAAGTAATTAATGCGGCTTTTAATGGATCTATTTAATAAATATTTTGAATATATGGAAATATTTAATGAATATTTTGGGAAGTAGATGTCCCACAAGATTCTCTAGTTTGTGTGCATTACATTGCCATACGAATGACATATAACTGTGTCTATTGTGAATTTAATATTCAGCTAACAACTGCCAAAGAAAGTTAATCGATTTTGTATCTAACGTCCATTAAAGCCACATTAAAGCTAAAATTTATGCCCTCAACGATTACGGTCTTTGTTCCGTGCGTACTCCATTCTCACTGTCGCAGAATAAATAGGCCGTTTGTCCGATATATTTTGGCTTAATATAAGTGGAAATTGTTTATTAAGACATTTTATTATTCTGTATTTTAATAATAATTTATAAAAAAAATAAAGAATGAAATTCGCAATGAGCTGAAAATTTTCGTATGACAGATTCTATTTTCCATTTCCTTAATGCGGGCTTTTGGTTCTCATTGAGTTATGCTTCGGGCATCGTTCTTTATCTTTTGAACATTTAAAAACGGGAATGTTCAGGATTGTAAAATATGGAAATTAGAAGATGGACGAAAACCTTTATGCAGGATGTTGGGCCATCAAATTCATTCCTTCTCATACATTTACTACATACATCGACCTTTTTTTTTCTTTTTCCCGTTACTACAGCCTTTTTTCTTTGCATTTCAGAACAAACCGATCCCGCGAAGACCCTTCGTTATGTCCGGGCTGAAACTTGGCGTTTTAGGAGCCGGAGTTGTCGGTCTCACCACGGCATTGGAGCTCCAGTCTCAGTTCTCAAATTCGGATATTACAATTTATGCAGAACAGCTCGATCGGAAGATGGCGAGCTTTGTTGCTGCCGGGATATTTCGACCTGGAACCAGCCTTTCCTTTTCTTCTGAGTCAGCAACGAGGTCAGGTTACTGTCGACTGGGAGCATCCTTTCGATCCCCTGTTCTGGACCTTCGATCAACGAAATTTTCCACCTTCTATGATACTTTAGCCCGCAGTTTCCTTTAGTAACAACCGTATTTGGTATTTTCTCGTGTGACATCAAATATCCAGCAAAGAGTACCATTCCCATCCAAATTATCCTTAAAATTCACAGCGTCGATCTTTGTCTTTGTCTGTTAACTAATTGTTTAAGACGTTTTGCTGCAGATTTTTTTTAAAAAAAAAATTACCCGCACGCCAGTTTCAGAGACCCATTTATGCTATATTTTTATATTTGAAATGCTTAATCTGTACCGTACATTTTAATGGATATTTTATGCCCGTAAAAAGTTTCCTGCATTGCATTGCGGCATAATTTGCTGTCTGATACTTCCCCCCCCCCGGGATCCAATGCAACGCAAGAGATCGAAATGTTTGATTTTTTCACACGGTTCGGAGATTTTTACGTCCGCGTAACGTTAACGAAAAATTATCAAAATCAGGCAACTGCAACGAGAAGTTAAAAAACCTGAAAAATCGTTTCGTTGGTTTTTTAAGGAAAATAATTGGTGATTCCTATGAATATTATGAGAAAATCAGACTGCACCACTCGTCCGAGAACACTGGTGTCTCCGAAATATCGGGCTACATATTTTCAAGCACCAGCAAGGACTTGGTCGAGAACCATCTGATTCATAAGGTCGTGCCCCTGTATCGCAGAGTCACCGAGGATGAACTGAAAATTTGTCCCGGGGACTGGAAGTATGGATCATACTTCACCACTTTATTGACGGAATGCAATAACTTTCTGCCGTGGTGTTTACATAAGTAACTGTTATTGATACAGTTTTGCTAGCTTGCCATTAACTTCCTTAATTTGATTTTCCACTTTAAAAAATTCTCTTTAGATTTCAGGCTCATAATGGGAAAATAGTGAGGAAGAAAATAAATGATTTTCGAGACTTGGAAAATGAACGCCTTGATGTAGTTGTTAATTGTACAGGTCTTGGTGCCAAAGAACTGTGCAAAGACAGAAAGATGATACCTATACGTGGACAAGTGTTAAAGGTGAAAAATCAATAAATGCATAACAATAATAACTATCATATTATTATATTGCGATATTTTCATTCTAAAAGAACATTTACTAAAATAAAAGAACAATAAAGCAAAGACAAATATTATAGTTTATATGAATCAATATTTAATTTTTATTTATAACAAAAGTTCGTAATATTCACCATGGGAGCATCAGGTTAATCAGGAGCAATAAATTAGTATACAGTTTTCACTATAACGATATTTTATATAATGACGTGAAGAAATGTTATTGCCTTCCACTTATTTACTCTCATTTTTTCGCAGCTCTCTTCCAAAAACGTTAATAGTTTGAATTATCAAAATTTATACTTATACTACATATATATATAAACAAAAGGGAATTTTAAAGCTTTTTAAGATTTTTTTTTATTTGGGATTCAAACGAAACAATCGATCAAAGGATTCCAATTTTTTTAATTACAGGTAAGGGCGGACTGGTTGAAAAATTTTTTTTATGCTGATTACGACACTTACATAATACCAGGAGAAGAGACGGTCACCCTTGGTGGATGCAGGAATTATGACAGCTACGATCAGAACATAAGTCCTTACGATACACTAGCTATTTGGGACAGATGTACTAGCTTGGTCCCACGATTGAAGAGCTGTGCCATAAAAAGCATAGGAGTAGGCCTGAGACCACACCGAGACCCGGTGAGACTGGAATGTGATTTCATCAATATGGGAATAAGGAAATTAAAGGTGAAAAAACGGATTTGGTTTATTAATGAATTTAATATATTTTAAAAGAAGTTTTGTCAATTTTCATGAAATGTAACAACAATTCAAATAAATCATTTAACATTTTAATGATAAAATTGCCTCATTTTCAGATTGTTCATAACTATGGTCACGGTGGCTACGGAGTGACAACTGCTCCGGGTTCAGCAAAGTATGTAGTTAAAATAATAAAGCAAATGTTAATGGGTAGCAGTAAAATTTAGTACTTCATTATGATCAATAACGACATCACTCTATGATTAATGACAGCATAAAAATAAATAATTTAATATTTCAAGAATAAAAATTGCAAATAAAATGCAAGCTGATATTTTATGAGTATCTTAACATTTTATAAAGCCAAATAAATTTTAAAATTGACCAAAAAACTGAGCAGTTTGAATTAAGAGTAATGTCTATTATGGGCGAAAACAAATATTACAAATATTTGAATATATAAGGCAGTTTTTTCACATCGTTTTTCAAAATTTCAAAAATATAATTTTACTGAATTTTAAAAAATATCATTTAATTTTAACTTCTATGAAAATTATATATAATATCAATATTAAAAATCTTCAGCAATAGCTTTTAATTCTACATGTATGTATCATGAATCAATAATTGTCAAAAAATTAACGTAATATTAATTCCTATTAAGTATTTTACATTTGCACCTTCACCATTTGAAATTAAAATTTCATGCTTCAATATTTGGATCCGCATACACTTTGATTGCTTGAAATGGCAGAATTAAAAACTTTTAACGAAAATGCTCGTCTTAAAATTTAGGATGAATTTAATCGTATGCAAGACAAGAATTATGCAGTTTTCGAAACAGAAATCTGAAGTATTACGATTATAGTAGCATTTTTTAATTTCCTTAAATATATTATTAAAATTTATTAAAATACATATGAAATAAATCTTTCTTACATATTTTTAAAATAAATATGCATAATAATAAAAAATTCTATTTTTTTACATTTTTGAGATACTGTGCGAAAAAAGTTTTGGATTATCAATTTTTTAACTTATGTTTATCGGTTTCTTTGTGGTTATTCAAAGATATAAAATTTATCAGATAAGACTTTTTTATAATAAAAATAAAACAATTAAGATTCTTTGGAGTTCCATGTGATAAATATATTCAAAAATTTTCCAAAAGTCAAGTTCATGTTATATTTTATGAAATTTTTAATTTTTAAAAGAATTAAAATGTATTTTCTTAAACTTATTATTTAAGATAATCTGACTTTATAATTAAACAGTAGTAAACAACAATTTTTAATGGAAAAAAATATTATTTCCGATTTTGATTGTTGGCTTAGAAAAAGGTTTTACTATTATCTCGTACATAAATTTATCTTTTTTAACTTGACAATTAGAAATTAAGTGACTCAAGGAACGAATATGAAAAAAACTATCGTCATTTTGCTATTATTGACGAATAATAAAAAAATCCTATTATTCGTTAGGAAAAAAGTCAAAAGTTAAAGCGGAATGTAATAATATATACATCGATATTTCACAACCACACAGATTTTTGTCTCTTCGTTCTCTCCCCTAAAATAGTACGATCTTAACTATAATTAATCATTAGTTGAAAAAATAAATGCTAAAAGCAATATCTCATTAAACAGCTATTTATAATATTAAAAATTTGAGATAAGTCTTATTATTAATTACTTCATTTTCATTGCTAATTATTTTCAAATATTTGAAATGTAAAAATTTTTTTTCTCTGACTTTATGTAACTTGACAGGATATGTATCTTTTACTGACATTCTTATCAATACTGTATATCGATTATATGTTTTGTATTGATTATATGTTTATATCATTATTATACGTATACTGTATATCTTACCAATACTGAAAACTTATTATTGTTATAAAAATAAGTATAATACTTAAATTTCAGATTATCGTTTTAAAAGAAAAGTCTATCGGAACTAGATAATAATTTCTAATTTAAATAAAGTTAACTCTTTTAACTCTTTTTTTTAAATATACCAGACACATTTTGAAGCGTATGTGGCTTTGTATGGAAAATTTTAGTAACTTTATTCTTCACATCTTCTACCACGACTTGCGTAGACACCGAATTAGGTAAAAGTCTCTTAGACTCAGAACCAGAGATTGAAACAGCAGATTTACAAATGGTTTCCTTGGATGTAGCTCCACGCCTTTCTACTTCTTTGATCATGGAATCGATTCTATCTCTAAATGATAAATTTAGCTGACTGCAAGAATTTTCAAGGCATCTAAAGAGAGTAATTAGCAATAAGTTAAGAGTTAACAAAAAGTAAAACGGAAAATGTTTATAAGAAAATTTGAAAATGACAACCAACTGTTGCATTATACAATATTTGTTTTACTCTAATCTAGAAGTTTTACACAGGAAAAATAAATCTAGTTTTACTGAGTAAATTTAAAAGTTTAATACTGAGATATTTTTACCTAAGTCCTGGCAATAATGATGTTGATATGCAATGATATGATAACGGGCTCTGAGAAAAAGATACGATTGCAAAAACTTCAGTTAGAACTTCTACTAACTCGGTTGTTTTTGAGTGTGAGCTGATCGCCGAGTATAGTTGAATAATAACTAGAAAAAATATGCAAGAGTAATAATATTAAGGAGAGATTTATCAAGAGTAAGATTTCATCAAAGAAAAAAATTACGATTATGAACAAACCTTCTTCTCTAAAATGTTGAAAACAAGTTTCGTAAATTTCCCCGATTGTTTTAGCAAATTGAATAACAATGGAATTACTATGTAAGTTGCTGCTCTCCTGTAAGATGCCTTGTAGAGTCATATATACCTTATCTTTAATATTTTTATCTTTACAGTTTATAAGCATTCCTAAATACCGTAAAACAGAATTAATGATGATATGTATAAAATTAAAATATGTTCTACTCGAAAAAAATTTATTAAATATCAAAATTTAAAGTAAATTAATTACCTAGAGTTGGTATAGTGCTCACTCTGACATTTACTTCAGGATCATTTAACAAAGTGATTAAGGCTGGAAGCACTTTTGTGCTAATTAAATTTTCTGGGATATTAGGAATAACTGACTGAAATAATTTTGCCGCTGCACTTCTTACCAAAGATCGTTGATGCGTGACTCCTGTAATTTCATAGATAATTCATATAATTTCAAACAATATATAAATAAAGTAAAATAAAAAATTAAATTCTTCAAAGGAAAGTTAAGGAAATAAAACCCGTATGATGTTATTAATTTATTTATCTTTTAAATAAATTTTTTAATTAAGATCTAAATTATGCTCACCTTCCCAAATTCCATTTAATATTAAAAGGTGCCACTGTTGATAATGACTGAGCAATTCAATGCTAACTTGTAATGGTGTTAAAGAAATACCACATAATGGTAATACGCAGATCAATTTACGCAAAGTGATGTCCATTTCCTTCTCGTTTTCGATATTTATTGACAACACACCAGCTAGGTAAAGGGGTATTATAGAATATTCATATTCTTCACCAGCTACAATCAATTTTTCAAATTTTTCCAGTTTTTTAAATAAGAAAGGTTTTATCTAAAATTAATAATATATAATGCAAAATTATTTTCTTAATAATGTCAATAATATCTCTTTCATAAACTCAACAAAATTTTCATCTTAAAATTAAGATTATGAAAAATAATTTTAAGATAAAAAATTTCTTTATTTTATTATTCCATTAATCTTATACATTATAAATTGTTTTTGTAATCTAATATTGAGTTGGAATATAATTTTTTTTGAATAAAATTCAAAAGTTTTAATAATATAGCCATGATGAATAAAATGTAAAACACTAAGATCTTTTAACAAAGATCACTTTTAATTAAATTCTCAAAAATTATTATTTTTTATTTATTTATAAATATCCTTAATTTAGGTCGAAAGACATTTTTTGTCGTGTGAAATTAAACCTCATAAAAATTAGACTCAATTAGAATTTAAATAAAAAGAGAATCTAGAATTAGAATTAACAGCAAACAAAATAAAAGTAAATTTACCTTATAATTAGTAATATTTTTACCTAAACCAAGACATAAATTTCTGAAACACGACACTAATCCCATTAAAAAGGTATTATTTTCTCGAGCTATGTTCCCGGTTTCCAATAATGTAGTAATAAAAACTTCCCAAATCCACTCCAATTCTGACCATTCAGATGTTTCGAATTCAGAATTAGATGTATATAAATCAAGTATCCCCATAATTTTACTCAAAGATCCCTTGTAAAATAAAATAGGGTCACACAATCCCCTGCATAACTTAGAAAACTCTGGCCCTAAAAAAATGTAAAAATTATATTTGTGAAACGCAGTCTCTGATTATTCATAATAAAAACATAATCTTTCTTTAAGTTTTAATTCATATTTAAAATTTTCAAATTTTTATCAAATATTTTACTTATTCGGACTATTGTTATACTGGCAAAACTTTCAACATTTATATATAAATTTTTTCATTATGAGATTATATTCTTTCATAAATGTTAATATGATGAGGTTTTCTTATTTATTTATGAGATGCAGTAAATTAATTTTTAATTTTATTAATAAAAGGCCATACTTTTATCAGGTGATAAAATATTTCTTGATGAATCATTTAATAGATGATCTGAATCTGCCACTGTTAATACTAGAAAAGGTAATAATGTTTCTATTACGTTGATAATACATAAAAGCTTCTCTTCCTGCAATTTAATCAATAACTTTTGGAATAAATCCGATTGAATTCGTCTAAGACTGAATGTCCATTTCGCCAGAACGGGATATAATACGTAAGTAACTGATTTTATAACTTCCAATGATTCATCATTTAATATGTCCAAACATATATCCAGTATCTGAGAATATTTATCTTCATCTGACGTTAATGCTATTAAAAGAGCAAGAGTGTTCACAGCTGACTTTCGCACTTTTTCTTCACGATCTTGCAATAATTGTTTTATTATTGAGATCACAAGTGAGTTTCGTATTGCTTCCTGAAATAAAAAATTACAATTTATTTAGAAATATTTACCACTTACAAGTATTTTATAACAAAAATTAAACATCCTGATTTAAACAGACAAATTAAATTAAAATTATTTAATTAAATTCATTAAATTTCTAATCATGCCACCAAATAGTTGACAATTAAATACAATTTTCAGCTAAAAACATTTTATGAAGAAGAATTTCTGCATTATAATAATAATAATTTACATCTATTCCAACACATTTAGATAAAACATAAATCTAATTTGAAATTTAATTAATTTTAAATTAAAAAAAATATGATCATCTTTATGCAAGTAAAATAAAAAATATTTATCATTAAAGAAAAATAATTATTATAAATATATATCCTTTTGGGCATATAAGGAACTACGAAAGAAGAAAGGCCTAATTATAGACTTTGCAATGTGAAAAATTTCCATTTAAAATCGTTTCTATGAATAATTCAAAATGTAAATAATTTATTAAAAATCTGAATTGTCTAAATGTAGTAAAATATTTTAAAGCAATCTTCATTTTGCAATATTTATTATTAGATAGTTACTATTGTTCATAGTATATTGTTTATATAGGCTAATCTAAGCAAACTTACTGATACGAAAGGAGCTAAAATGAAACAGGATTCGGCCACTAACATCCGCCGTTCAATATACTTATGTGATATTTGTTCCCAACATTGAGGCAAAACTTCATTTTCAACTGTACTGGAACCCATTAACTGTGCAACAGTTGAAAGAGCACTTAAAATAAATCGTCTCTCTTCTTCTTGAGGCTTTTTTTTGAGATTAAATAATAAATTAAGTAATTTATCTCTCACTGCTGTTCTTGAGTTGAGGCATATCGCTAATATGAGAAGAGGTGTGATTTCCTGCAAAAAGAAAAATACACTTTGACATTAAACATTAAGGCAATTAAAGGTTAAAAAAATCCTTCTAAACTATTGATAGTTATATATATTTTTATCAAAAAGTGACAATACTGCATTTCTTATTTAGATTTTAATATAAATAGCATAATATTTAATATAAAAAAAATATTAATTGTTTCTATTTTGAATTGAATGTTAATATCTTAAAATTCAAATATAAGAAAGTACAAAATTTTTTGAATGTTATATTTTTATGTTGTATAATTTGATAAATTTTCATTAAATTTTTTTATTTAGAAATACATAACAAAAGCACTCACCTCACGTTTGTTTAAAATAATATTTGGTACTATTTTAGGTACACTATCTGAGATAATATCTACAATCTGATTTATTGTTAAATAATGTGGATCAGTTCCATAAAACCATTCTGTCAAAGCATGATTACAACTATAAATTGGTATATTCATATCACAGTGCAATAAAAATTCGTCCATATATTTATTAGGTGAATTTCTTGAATTATCATGTAAATTAAAAAATGAATTAAAATGTTCTTTTTTAATCCTATATTTCTCATTATAATTTTCTTTTATTTGGTCCTCCTCGTTAATATCATTATCCAATACATCAATCATTGTTTCATGAAAACTGTTTATTAATTTAATGTTGTCTAAATTAGAAATTTCAATTTTTTCTTCACTATCTCCATTCAATTTATCCCTATTTATATCTTCACTAATGTCTGTCAGATTTTCATATAAAACTGCATTATTTTTTTCAATGGCACTTATTAATTCATAATTTGATTGATTATCAGACTTTGACTCAATATTTTCTTTTTTAAATCTCTCACCAATTTTAGTCCAATCACTATTTGATTGATCACTTCTTGTTTCTGATTCCTCCCTAGATTTTACATTTTCAATAATTTCAAAATAATCAGTATCAGGGCTTAAACTAACATGAGATTCTAATTCAATATTTTCTTGGTTTACTAAACTTTGAAGTTTTTTTGAAAACTCCAAATTCATTGATGTAATTTTGGTAGTCAGTTTAGAAATTTCTGCTTCCTAAAAAAGAAATTGTTTTAAATTAAAACAAAGCCTCTAAACTTCATAAATCATTGTAATTATTAATTTTTCTGATTGAATTTTAAGTAACATGCAATAAAGTTTTCATGAAAGTTATTCTTAATTTTTCAAGTATTCTATGTAATCATGTTAAATAAATTGATTTCAACACAAATCAGATTTTATTTCATGAACCTATAAGTCTGATTATAATAAAGAGCTTTTATTTACATGCCAGCAATTTCAACATTTTCAGACAGCAAAAATGGTTTTCTTAAATGTTCTTTATTATATTGCAAGTATTGCAAAAAGAGACTCAATTTCAGTAAAGCAATCTGAAGAATTTCTTAGTGAAGACAAAAAATATGTAATTATATTTAACCAAAAATATCCATATTTTTCTAATCAAATGGGCTTTCCAGTTAATAATAACTGAAAATTTAAAATTTAATATCAAGTAACTTGATTAGTTCATAATTAAAATTTTTAAATCAAACATAAATTTTATAAAGAGTTATATAGAAATTTCATACCAGTTCATTTATTTTGGCTTTTAAATTTTCCAGAACTTCATTATCTAAAAACACTTGACAATGAAAATCTGAAGTTGAAACAGAGTTTGAATATCCAGAAGCCTTTAAACCTTCCCTATAAAGAGCTAACAATTCAACAGGTCTCCCAATATTTAAACCAACATCATCCCAGTCATCAAAATCTTGGCTTTCATTTTCATCAGAAAAAGTAATTGAGGTCAGCTTATAACCATGTAAAAGCAGATATTCATTAATTAAAAAGTTAAGTGCTCTTTGTTCATGAGGTTTTATTGTAGTTTTTTGGCCCTTATTTAAAACTTCAGCTTCTTTTGGCTTTTCCTCTGATTTTTGTCTATTTTCTGTTTCTGCAATTGCAAACAAAACAATTAACAAGAAGCAACCTTTTGCTTTTCATTATCACACATTAAATTTAATTTTTTTTTCTTAAAATAAACTTTTTAAAGATTCTAACAATTGTTTAATTAAAAAATTTCTTATTAAGCAAAAAGGATAATTAATTTTGAAAACTATAAAATACTGATGAACTCAATTAAAAATTAAAAGTAAGTAATCAGAGAGTAAATTTTATTTTAAAATACCTGCAGCAACAGTTAAATTGGCTCTTAGCGCTATAATTGTTTCCCTAGCTTTTCTTAGTTCAAATTCTAAGACTGCAACTCTGTCATCATTACTTCTTTCACCATCCTCTGAATATCTAGTTAAATCCAAACTGTCTAAAGTAGCTTGACTTGAAGATCGCGCTGGATTTAAAAAATAAGTCATTTATAATCAAAATTAATATTATTAAAGAAAAATAAATATTTGGTGAAGATCTATATGGTATTATTTTTATTTCAAAATTCTTACCTAGACCAGTGGAGCATGTTACTTCAAGTTTATTACTAGCTAAATGTTCAAAGTTACCAGGATTAGAAAAAAAGTCCTTTAATTTAGGTAACTCTTTACCAGATTCTATTAATTCAGCATGAAACTCTAATGCAGTTAGTAAAAAATTTTCTGAAATCAGTTTATCAGCAAAATCATTATACCAATTACCATTATCACCTACAGTACTCAAGCTATGAGCATGAATTAAAGTGTTCATTTTTATGTATTACTAATAAATTAAGTAATTCCACAAGGACATCTATGTACACATCAAATTGAGATTCTCACAAAACTCATATATCGTGGCCGTGCCTCATTTGTTCGGACATTTCTATTTCCACTTTTGCCTACGTAATATTATAAAAATAGCGCAGTCACTGAAAAAATAAAATAAAATTCAAAAATTTCACAAGTTTGTAAAAGTGGAATTTTGCGCTTATAATCTTTCATCAAGAATAATATGATATTTTGCAGAAATAAATCGATATTATAAAGCTAAGATTTTCTTTCTACGTAGATATATCTTCATGTCCATTTCTCTTTATTTTCTAAAATTTTGATCAATCTATTTCATTCATATTTAATTAATAATAATTACAGTTTAAGAAATTTTATAGTATTTAATGATTCACGTTTAAAAAAATGCAAGACATAGTGAGCGATGATGAATGCTGGAATTTAAAATAGTAACATGATATAAACAATTGAACCATTATCGGAATGGTTGCTGCATAAGGAGCTGATTCATTTTACGGAACTATTTTCTTTTGCGTTTTATCCAACGGGTATAAGACTATTCTTAATTATTTTAAACTCCTCTTCAAAACATTTTTACCAGTGTCTCACTTATCTGATTTTTTCCTTTCCTGGTATAATGATTTGGAAAAACCGGTTCTTCCACGACTGCCTTTCATTAATCTCCATAGCTCAAATTTTGAATAATTTCAGATGTACTTTACTTGCTCTGATTATTTTGGGCTTTCTCTCCGCGTCCAATGCCCAAGTTATATAACATAAAAGGTTTTAACAGCTGTAAAGTACGTTAATGTCAGTATTTATTCTGGTCACTGATTTGATGAAGCAAATCACGGCTTTTTAGATTTTATAAAGAAAGAGTTTTATGTTGCGGTAAAATAAAAAAGCTAGCCTAATTCTATCTCAGAGTCATTTCAATTTATCGTTTCAATAGCAATAGCATTTTATTTCTTTACCCAACGATATGCAGATATGACAGCGCATTGTTGAAAAATGTTTGTTCGAACAATGAGTCACTGCCTTACAAATCGTAATATAAACTTATAATAAAATATCTATTTAATACAATACATCATACGTTATAAAATACCAGAGAATGTGTTTTCATATACTTTCTTATTCCCTAAAAGTTTAAAGTAATTCTTAAAATGTACTTTGAATATGTGAAAAGAAAACAAGAGTATTACTCTCCTATGCTTATCGAATGCGGCTCTAAAAGATTTATTTAATGCGAGTCGCCAGTTATTATTCAGTATTTTGCCAGGTTTCGTAATGGTGAACACCAATACGATAATTGTTTTGACTTCGATACTTAAAATTTTTTGTTCAATTCTAGGAGTATCTTGTAAGTTTAAAAACAGATTGTGGAAGATATTCATATACATTATTTTTCGCCAAATTTTTGATACCAAAAACAAATTACCAATTTTTATCAGTTGAATAATGTTAAAAACTAAAAATTCTCTAAATATTTAACTCCTGAGAATAATAAAATCGTTTTGTTTCAGACTGATTAAGTTTTTCTGAAGTACGATGTTTTAAAATTTTGTGCTAATATCTTAGATTGTACATTATATTTCAAATAAATAATGAAGACCATAATTCCTCCGTACACATAATTTAACATTCGCCACAATTTCCAGGTTATTCGTTCAGAATTAATTACAATGACGACTCATTTTACATGGAAGGGAAACCTTTTCGATACATATCCGGATCAGTTCATTATTTTCGAATTCCTAATGAATACTGGAGAGACAGACTTCGAAAAACACGGGCTGCAGGCCTCAACGCTATTTCCACGTACGTAGAATGGAGTCAGCACGAGCCACAGCCAGGTATTACGATAAGAAATTATTACTTTCAATCAGTAACATTTACCAGAGAAACAAAGGAAATTATAGTTAGCAATTTCATTTTAAAACTATAGCTTTGAGATTTTTATCTTATAAATTATAAGTTTTATCTTCAAGCTTTTAATATATAAATTTATGCCATAAGTATTTTTAGCTTAAAAAGCAGTTCAGTTCTTTCCTTTTCATTTTCATTTAAAACGGGGGCAGAACATGAACTCAGCCGTTGGTTTTTATAAAATATTTTTAACTTATTTTACGAAGAAATCTTTATACATTTTAGGTGTGTTTTATTTTAAAAAAGATCTGAATATAAAAAAGTTTATTAAAATAGCACAAGAAGAAGACCTTTACGTTATTTTGCGTCCCGGTCCTTATATAAACGCTGAAAGAGATTTTGGAGGTTTACCTTTCTGGCTAGTAACCAATCATACTGCAATCAAGTTAAGGACGATGGACAAAAATTATGTGTATTACGTAGAGAGATGGTTAGATATGCTGATGTTGGAAGTCTCTTCATATCTTTACGGAAGAGGAGGACCTATAATATTAATCCAAGTTGAAGATGAATATGCAAGTTCTGATATTTGTGATCGCCAATATATGCATTGGCTTAGAAATATATTAAGGAAACACATAGCTGGTAATGCAGTTCTTTTCACTACCGATAAAGCCTCAAAGAAATATCTGGAGTGTGGAAAAATTCCCGGTAAGAGGGAAAATATAGAAAACTATACCCATTTAGTAAATTTGGAAAAACGAAATATGAATTACATTTTTGATAATATTAATATTTTTAAGTGAAATAATTTTATAGCTCCACTTTCTACGTGATTTTGATCTGAAAACCTAAATTTAACAATTCATTTTAATATTAGCTAATATCATTATAATACTTTTTTGATTTAGAAGTTTATGCCACTGTGAGCTTTGGCCCTCATGAAAACGTTATAAAAGCATTTGAAGTACAAAAAAATTACGAACTGAAAGGGCCACTCGTTAACTCAGCATACTGTACGTCAGAGCGGACTCATTGGGGAGACAAAGTGCCCGAAACTCCTACGGATGTTTTCATAACTGGTTTGCGGAAAATGTTAGACTTGGGAGCAAGCGTTAATATTTACATGTTCGTCGGTGGCACAAATTTTGGATTCAAAGCCGGGGGGTCTTTTGACGAGGTTTACAAGTCGGTTATAACGAGCTACGATTATGATGCTCCAATTTCGGAGGCCGGAGATCTGACGGAGAAATATTTCGCTATAAAAAATCTGACCGCAAAATACCTCGGAGAAAAAACAGATATCTATGTTGAAACTTCATCTAAAGGTATGAGAAATTTATTTAAAGTAGTATTAATATACATACTATTTTTTCGATTTTAAATAGTTAATCACAAGCTAAAATTGCCGCTAATACGTATAAATAAAAAATCACTTAGCTTTGGAAGCTAGAATTACACTCAGTACATTCAATTTTAAACAATGTCAGACTACTTAACTCCGGTTTAAAATCTGTATGAAGTATTCATTTTTTTAAGTATCTATTCCAATATTTCTGTTAGTGAAGTAAAATCTGTGTCAAATATTTCCTTTAACAATAGAAGTTTTGAAGTAAAATAATAAAGAGCAGTTTTAATTTTTTAGTTCATTCTAATTTTATTTTCTTCTCTGCGGATATTAAAATTTATTTCGTAAAAATTTATTGCTACGAACATCTAGCTTTTATGAAGTGACATTCTTTTGAAAGAATGAAAATGAGATTCAACAACTTGCAGGCGAATTCGGAGAATATGAACTTACGGCGGTGGCCGATTTACTGTCTCCGAGAGTGAAGAAACTGTTGGGGAGGACATACCAAACTCGGCAAACAGTTCCTTTCGAAACATTATCGCAAGACTCCGGTTACCTGATGTACGAGGCGACAATTCGCATGACTATGGCGCTTTCCATGCTTCAGATTCCGACAATTCACGACATCGGTCATGTTTACCTTAGTTCCAAATATCAAGGGACTATCAGCAGAGAAATTCCGATGTATGATTTGTATCTACCAATAAAGAAAGGGGATGTTCTAACGATTTTGGTCGAAAATTTGGGGAGAATTAATACTGGGTCCCATCTTAAGGATTTAAAGGGAATACTATCGGAAGTCAGTTTCAGTGGAATAAAAGTAGAATCGTGGAACATAACAAGCTTTAAATTGGACAATTTAAATTTAATTAATGAGTGCATTTTCATAAACGAAACAGAAAACGACTGCCTCACAGGTGAGGGATTCACCATCTATTGGACATCATTCCAAATTCCCTTTTACAAAACTTATAGGAAAGGCCACATTCTTCTTGATACTTTTTTAGACGTTTCACCCTTAACTAAGGGAACTGTTTTTTTGAATAATTACCATTTGGGCAGATACTGGTCTATCAGAGGTCCACAATATACTTTATATGTACCCGGTATTTATTTAAGACCTTTTCCAAAAAATAATACTTTAATAATTATTGAAGAAAAAATTTCGAGTAAAAATATTAAAGTAAAATTTATCCAAAACCGTATTCTGCGCTCGAAAGAATATACCTATCGATAAAAATTTCATTTTGAATCAGAAAAACAAATCATTCAACAAGGAAATTACCCATATTAATTTAAAGTACACAAGATCAGCTTTTTAGGAAAAGTTTTTTTCCCCAGCGTCACTGCTTCTCTTCGGCCATATATATCCCAAAAAATGGATCGTGTCTTTGATTTTGTTTTCGTATTTAGCTGAAAAATATTATAGTAACTGTTAAAACTTATCTATGGAACGATTCAAAGGAAATAAACCGAAGGATTCATCAGTCTTAATTAGCTTATGTAAATGTAAAACATGATTAAATGGCCCAACTTATAATTTAGTATTTGTACATTTTCTTAAAATGAAGTAATCTATCGAAATGAAGGTGAAGGTACAATCTTATGAAAACTAGATTTGCAGCCCAACAAATTGATTTTTAACTGAAACTGAGTTTCTTTTTTAAAGTGGATTTCGAGTAATGTAGAATTTTACTGTGCGTTAGTACAATAAAATATTTGCTGAAATTAAAATTAATCCTATTTTTAGTGGCTTAGAAAAAATATTTCCTTGTTATCATAAAATTAGAATTAATTTTCAATTATTCCACTACACTTCTGCATCATGAAATGCAGTACAATTTATCTCTAATATATGCAAACTTAATTCAAAAAGTAATAAATAAGTGATCAGATTATGCAGTCAAAAGAATTTAATTTTACGAATTAGTTTTAATTTATATAAATCTGCCTATTTTATGAAAATTATACAAAATTGAGTGTAGTGCCTATGTATTATAAAAAATATATTAATTTTTAAATTAATTTAATTATTGCTGAATTAGATAAAATTGCTTTTAATTTCAACTGTCATTATCCACAGAAATATACATATAATCCTCTGTATATAACAGTTTTAATTTACATTAGAAAATTAAGGTTTTTCAATAATTATAATTTTCGTTTGTTAATGCCTAAACGAATAAAATAAATCATTCATCCTTTTGAAAATTTTTAAAAAAACTTCGGGTACTGTTTGAGTATAATTATTCAGAAATTATTAAATACCAAAGATAAATTGAATAATATTTTTTCTTTAGTTATTTATCATATAAAATTTTTCGAAACTATTTTAAAAAAATAATAAATCAACTTTATAAAATAATTTATAGAGATTGATACTAATTTAGTGGTTTTGTATTGTACAATATGAAACAATTCATGGTTATAATTTTAAATGTTCCTTAGAATTGTTTTTTACATAAATTAAGCTCCAAAACCTTCAGTTCTTTATCAAGAAGCACTAGTAGAAATCTCATGTAATTAAAAACTTTTATAATAACATATTTAGTTAATTTATTTTGTATAAAAGATCCATGAAAAAAATATCAAAGAAGAAACAAAATAGTTTTGATAAAAATCAGTTTCATTGTTAAAATGAGTCACAATTCTGAGTCAAAAATTATATCAAATTAAAATTAATAATAATTAATAAATTAAGTCTGCCATTGCGAAATTTATAATTTGAAAGATGACAAACAGGCAGAAATATACCATGAAATAATTATAAAGTCAAAAACAAAATTTATTGTACATTTTCAAAAACAAATAAAAAAAATATCCTAATGCCAATTTATTATAGTATGTTCATAAATTAATGAACTGTAGATGTTATGTTTTACCAGTTTAAGAACTTAGTTTTTAATACATATATAATGCGAGCCGGGAAGGAATACAGATGCCAACACGATGGAAAACGGCGAAAGTAATTATCATACTGAAGCCTGGAAAGCCCGGATTATGCAGACAGATTTGTTTGAACAGCGACGTGAGTAAGCTACTGGAGAGTTGTGATGAACAGGATGCAAACGCATTTAGACTCGAGCACCAACGAGGGAATACTACACGAATCCCAATTTAGATTCCGACGAGGGAAATCGACGACGGAAGCTGTATTGCACGTTAAGGAAATGGTCATGGAACGCATACGGAAAAAGGACACCTGTCATTGTTGATAAGCTTGGATATCCGGAATGCATTCAATTCAGTTTCATGGGATGCAACAGAGATGGCAGCAAATAAGAAAGGATTACCTGTATACCTTAGAAGATGATTAAATTTATATTTGAGCAAGAGAGTTATCACATACTTGAACAGCGAGGAAGAAATGTAAAAATGGCTAATCGAATGTGGTGTATATCGCAGGGATCGGACCAGGCTCGACCATATGGAATATAGAGTTCGACGAAATACCGAGGACGAAAGTGCCATGCGACGCGAAAACAATTTGCTTTGCGGACGACTCCCTGATAATTGCAACTGGAAGAACATCGGAGATTGCGCGAGCAAGAGCGGAACTCGCCGTCGGCAGAATCATCAGCGAAGTAAGCAAAAAGGGATTGATGATAGCGACAGAAAAACGACAGCCATGGCTTTTGGAGTGGAAAGGAATGAAATCGAATAAATCAATATACGCGGAACAAATGTAACGCTACAAAGGAACATGAAATTCCTGGGAGTTACCCTGGAACCAACGTGATCATTTCGGAATCATATCGGCAGAATATTGAAGAATGCGGAAACAGGCCTGAAATGCCTGGAAACTGAGAGGGCTTCACAGAAGACGATGCAACCTTACGGGAATGTCACGAACACAGTTGTGCCATATGCAGCCACGATGTGAGCCAAGGTGAGCTAAAAGAACGGCACGAGAGGGAAGCAAGCCGGAAAGAAAAAAAAGAGATCATGGAGGAGGAAAAAGGAAAAGCTAGACTAGAATGGATAGCATGGGTGAAGAAGCACACCTGATACAAGTGAGGGTTCCCAGTTTTATTGGAACTGGAAAGTGAATGGAGAAATAAGAAACATGGCGATATAATATGCGCAAACCCAGTTGATCACAAGACACGAGTCATTTGGAAAATACTTCATGAAGATGAGAAAGAGGGCGACGTCAGAATGCCCATATTGCCGAGCGGAGGAGGATTCCGCATACCATACTTAGATGGTATAGCAGCGGATGGGATGCAAAACGTAAGGATTTGGAGGAAATATTAGCCTTTGGAGGTAAGGCCAAACGCAGGCAGAAATGGAGGACGAGATATTCGGAAAGGAGCAGCGATTAAGGCACTACTGAGTAAAATTTTGGAGAATCCAAGAAAAGTGGAAAAAAGCGTGAAGATTTTGCAAAAAGAGAAGGATGAGAGAAGCAGGAGGATCAAGGGACCCATTATTATACAAGTGAATGGAATAAGAACAGTGTCAGTATCAAGTTGGAAAAGGTGATACGTGAATAATTAAACGAGTGGCAATCAACAGTGGAACAGAAGTAGTGACAGAGCGAATAGCGTGGATGTTAAACGAAAAGTGAAAAAAGTGGTGAACGCATTAGTGGGAGGTGTTTCATTATTATTTAGTGAATAGAGAAACTCAATAATAATGTGCTAGTGATTCATATGTTTATGTGTCATGTTTTCATTGAAGTATTTCAATGCTAGTATTCCTCCAAACTGGACAATTGCTCTCAGGGATCTTCCCAGTTTTGGAAAACCGAATATGCTCGTGAAAGTTAGGGAGGGTTTTTAGAGGTAGGATTTCGTCCGTCGATGGGGCGACCCGCTTCCCCTCCCATGTGTAAGGCAAATCCCGTTTTTTTAAGGAATGCGATTGGTCTTGGACGGGGGTGATGCTTGTCGAGCTCAGAGGGGGTAGGATGGGTCTCACCGTTGGCTCGGGCCAACGGGAGTCCATAACTGGATTTTCACCTCCTGCCGCAAAAAAAAAAAAAAAAAAAAAAAAAAAAAAAAAAAAAAAAAAAAAAAAAAAA
>JAOWBB010000005.1:1854663-1910388 GCA_028565995.1 Ricinus marginatus
AAATCTTATTTCACTAATATTAATTATTAAGAAACAGATTGATCCTTAGTTACTTTGTTGATATTAATAATCTTTTCTTAGGAGAAAAAGACCTTAATACTTGTAATTTTTTGATTAAAAATATGTGTCTAAAATCTCCAAGTTTTTAAATTATTGTTGTTTTTATTCACATATAATATATATATTTCATTCTTTAGATTATATTAAAAATTAAAATTTTATACTTTTATCGCATTTAGTTTTCAAAATTAAACTTTCGGGGAGATATTTCTAAAAATTACATTCCCTTCAATATACCTTTTCCAATTTCAATAAATAAATTTATTTCAATGTATGTATAGTTTTATATGTAGATCCTGGATGTAATATATTATGAATATTGGATTGAATTTAAATTATTTAAGTAAGAATTATTTTTTTAATTTAATTTATCTTTTAAACTTTTTCTAAATGTAAATGTTGAAGAATGAATAAGATAAATAAAATCGCATAATCTATTTCGAGCATTTATCATTATAAGCAAATATGGTCAAAATGAACAAATTAATAACGTATAAAGCTTTGTGAAATGCAATCAGAGAAAGAAATTTGATGATAATTTTTAATTTTCAAATTTTGTTAAATTTTATCCCATGTTTGAAATTCGCCCAAAATTTTAGTTTTGAGAATAAAATTGGCACTTGCACTCTGAGCTTTTTGCATATCAATTGTAAATTGAAAAATGAATTTGATTTGTTGTATAAAATAACTCGTTCACGTATCAAATGCGTCAAAGCATATTGTGCCATACTTGATTTGGAATGAAAATATTATTTTTACAGAGGTCGAACAATGTTCCTCAATTTATGATCCATATATTTTGACACAGATCAGAATCATTGAGAATACGCAGTTGCTATGTTATAAATTCTGTTCTTCACAGACACCAGCCTTATGCCGGTCAGAAATTTAGAGGTTGTAAAGAAATATCGTGTTCCATTCGATAAAAGATCTGCAGATTTCCTTAAGATAAGAATAATTTTAGAAGCAAGATGGTAGAAATTTTTTTATAATTATGCTTTGAAGCATAACGAAGAAATTATTGAAATTACAAGCCATATGATCCAATCGCCAAAATCATGATGTTAATTATTAATTAAAATCTATTGATTTCCCTGAAAAGTTCTTTCACGAGTTCATCACTGCATATTAACTTTTCTAGAGATAAAAAATTTCCAATCAGTTACATGTTTTTTTATTGTTAACTAATAACTCATATATGAGATATAATATAATTTGTAAATTCAGGACGAAATGTCATTTCAGTTCTTTTAGATGAAACAATTTTTCTGAACATTTCAGAAGGCATCAGATCTCAGCCAAGTTTTTTTATACTTCCTGACTCCAATGACCATTAAGGCGACGGTTATATTTTCTTTAAAACTAAACACATACTAAAATAATTTAAAAATTTATTGTCAGAGAAGTAATGGGTCGGTCCCTTGCATAAGTAGTCTGCCGAAGACACCAATCCTATTATTCCTGGCCAAGTTAAAAGGAAATGCCCTTACATTGCTCGTGTGTTCACGATAGCGTCTGCAATTTTTGTCGGTCAAGTTATCGACTGTAATGATTGATTCCGGCCTGCATTTTTGACTTGTCTGGATTTTGAAGAACCTTAATGAGGATATATCGGTAAAGAGAATCTCCGTTATTTCGACCTTTCTTTTCGTAAAAAGTAATTTTTGTTACCTCTGTTCCGACGTTAAAATTATTATACTTTATGTTAGCATACTTTACATATGCCCTCATGTACACAGGCTTTTTTTTCATATTAATTGCAAAGGGCAGACTCCTTTCTTTCGGAAACAGAGTTTTTTGATAGAGAATTGCATCAATGAAATTGCCAAAAATGACGTCACCGAGCGTCACGTGGTCCACAGAAAATCTATATTATGCTTTTCCTTTGCTTCAAAGGAAGAAATTTTTATCTGGACGTTCTAGAAAAGTCTGATTGCATTTTGAATTTGTGGAATATTTTATTTTAGAATTACTAAATTTCAGAGAAAGTATAATCTAGTATTTCATAAAGTAAGTTTTAATCTATGAAACTTTTTCCTAAGTAATATGAATGAGGAAATTGAATATTTCAATGAGCTTAGTTAATGGCTGTCATATTGGGCAATGTTCTTTCAATCGTTTATCGTGTAAATTGTATCTGGGGTGTTTTATTTTTTTTAATCGAAATTTAACTTTTTATTTGTATAGTTACTTCACATAATTTAAGTTTAGATAGGTTGATCACTGGATATTTTGAATTCGCGATTTTCATGTGCATTGTTCAGGATTTATATCAACCATTGTGCCTAAAAAGTGTCAAAAGAAATATATTTGTTGAACTCCCAGAAGGAATTTCTTCAATTTCGTTTTATTAATACAATTTTTTTATTAAAACATTTTATTTCCGTTCTGTAAAAGAGCTTTAAAAAAATTCATTTTTCGGTTATATGCAGTATTTTAATTTATTTTAGTTTAATATTACCAAGAAACAACAGTGAAATCAGAGGGGTCTTTAATCTTCAGAATAGTTTAACTTTATATATATTATAATTTAAAAAAATTAGTCATTCTAAGATCGTCCAATCATTTAGATTTTAAATTAAATCCTAATGTAATTTGTAATTTTTATTTTAATTACAAAATTTTAAATAAAAATAAAAAGGTATTAAAATAATTTAAAGCTTTGTAAAATCTATTTCATTTCTTAGTTTTCATCTTTTTTATTACTGCTAATTTATTTTTGATTTTTGGTAAATAAAATTTAAATGTTAATGATTAATGTTTAAATTGTCTTCATTGAATCTTTTGTATATTATAATGCAAAGTATTTATAAATCATTTCAGCCAAGAAAATGTAACAATTTTTTAAGATGATAAAAAAATTCAATATAAGACAAGCATGTAAAAGCATTCCAAGACAGTTAATCAGTAATATTAGATTTGGAAATAATTTAGAGATTTAATTTTTTTAATTTCAATTAAAAATCAATTTTTAAAAATATTTTTTTTTGTTTAATTGTAATTTGGATTATAAAATCTTTTTTGAATGAATTTTTTCATGCTCATATCTAGTTTTATAGTGTCCTTTTAAAAGAAGAGTGCTTAAAATTATGTCAATATAGTTTTGAAATACAAGAATAATATGAACTTAAAAAATCAATTAAACTTTCTTATCTTAGATTAACTTCAATTTAACCTGAAAATAAATAATTCCAAGCATTTACAATGCAATAAATTAATAAAATTTACTTAGAAGCATTATTAATTAAAAATGGCATATGATATCAATTCATAATATTTTAGTGAGTTAAAAATATTTTTGGTAATGTAGGATTTGATAATTAATACAAATAATAATTGAGTTTTTTAATAATATTTCAGTTATTTATTTGGAAAATAAAAAATATTAATTCTGGTTAAATAGATTGTGTTATATAAGTTATTGAAATACTTGAGAGTGTTTTCAATGTAGAATAAGTGGAATTAGAGGTTAAGATACTATTCTATATGTAAAATATTGATTCTGTTTGAATCATTTTAATGAATTCAAATGAAATTTACTCAAAAGAAGTTACAATTGTTTTGTAATTTGTTGTTAATGCTATTAATTCAAACAGAAAAATTTCAAAATATTAAATGAAAGAAAATTTTTGTATTTCAGAATTATTCCCATAATTAACATAAGAGATTCAAAAAGAACTGAAGTTTGACTTAAGTTTTCTAATTAATAATAATAATAATAATAATAATAATAATAATAATAATAATAATAAATAATTTATTTTTATAATAAAAGTTACATTAGAAAATTGGAAATAAAAAAAAAATTAAATAAAAAAATACAAAATTGATTAAGGTGGTAATAAAATGGCAGTGCAAGTTCCTGAGAATGTCAAATATTGAATAATAAATTAGTTTATTAAATGAGAAATGTGGGAAATAGATATTACCAAGAAAGAATTTTAGAATAAGTCAGTCATGCTAATATTTTTCGAAAAATAAGCTTAATCCTGATACAAAATTTTATTAAATATTTATATTATACATATTCTATTGAATTTTACCATACTATTATCCTGTTTCATTATTATTATTAATAATATTTTTATAACTTAAGAGTCGATGCAAGAATAATATTTTTGATTATGCGAGAGTAAGGCCTAGTGAAAGAAAAAATGATGAAAATTTTCATTGAATATATATCTGAAAATCGTTGGAAGATAGATGGCTCATTTGCAAAGCAATTGGTCAGTTGTAGAAGATTAATCTCATTAGCGTTCACTTGTAAAATGCGCATAACAGAAGACCGATTAAAATTTGACATAAAATTTTGAATAAAAACTTTTCTTAGTTTCATCTTTGTTAAAAGTTTGTGAAAAGCATTTGTTCATTTCTTATGGTACAAATATTTGATTTGTTGCATTACTGTGAGATATGACACAATCATCTTGAATTTTTATTAATAGTAGCCAAAGGCTTTATCATCTTTAGTAGTGTTTCATATGTTGTTTCGCTCATTAATTTTTATTAAATTCTAATTTAAGGTTTGAAGGTGCTGAAAATCTTATTATTGTTGAAAATTAAGAACTGAATTAGACTAAAAATGTCAGCTTGGATGCAGGGACCTCCAGGAGGATATTATCCTAGTCAAGGTAAATTTAAAATCAATATTTTTTACTTTTCTTCTTTTTTTAACGTTTTTGAATTAATGAGAAAACACTGTAATAGGGACAATTTAGTAAAACTTTGTATAATTTCATATCCGATTAAAGTCACAATTTTTCCCGTCAAATGGTTCATGGGATTTCAGTCAACTTTTATTTCCCCTATCTTTAAGAAATAACTATCTTTTCTGTGAATTTATAATAAAAACAAATTTTTTTTATTTCATTTAATTTCAAAAATTAACTCTAGGATTTTCGGATTTTATTGTTCATGTGAACCGCTGAAAAGATTTGTTCTTGCTTAGGAAAGAAGAAAATTTAAGCTTCAGTTCGAGGCATGATTTATTTGTTTTCATTCTTTTTTTATGACTCTTATTGGAACAGATTCTCAGGGGGAAAATGTATGTCTTCGGTAGAGTAGCTGAAGAATATCGTGTGAACCGTATTCTTTTTATGTTGAATTTTTGGCGAATTTCTTGAAATTGTTCTCTAACTGTATACTAAATCTGTGAATTAAAAAAAGCTGTTGGTGCCTTTAGCAATTACTTTTCGTTTACTGTTGCACCATATTTTAATTAAAATTCAATTGAAGTTTATTTTTACTTTTTATTTAAAGTATGGTTTCGTTTCTCTTGTTTGAATTGACAATATTTCTTTTTCGATTAAATTATTTTCTTTGGGAAGATTCACATGTTGTCTTTTGTTATCTTGTTTTCCTATCTTGATAATACTGTTCTTTTTTTCGTTTCACTCTTCCGCCGATCCGTTTAATTTTTAAAAATTTTTCTTAAAAAAACTTTAATTTCTTACAGTTTTTTAAACTTTATCGACAATTTCCACCGATTCGATTATTCTTATTTCTAATTATTTTTTCTGGGTTCAAACCTTTTTTTTTCTCACCTTCTGAAACTTTATTTAGAAAGATTAGTTTATTTTGGCATTTTAAAACTATCCATCGGGATATAATTTTTTCTTTAATAAACTCATCTATTATCAATCAGTTTACTATTATTGTGAAAAAAAAATCCTACTCAAAGAAAGGCATAGTATTCATAAGTTTCACTACAGTTTCATAATTATAAAATTGAAAAATTCAAATTATTAATTCTGTTTCTAATCTTTTTCAAGTCTTGCTTAAAGATTAATAGCAGTGTGAATCCGATTACGTTTCTTCTTAGTTTATACTTTTTTCGGATATGATTTTTTTAATAGGATTGAAGACTGTTCTTTTTTTCAACATGTTTTTTTCGTTTGTAAAAAGCGATTTAAACTGCTACGGAGCTCAGATTTAAATTTTACAATTGTCATTTCACCATTTCCTAATTATTTGTTTTAGGTATCCTAATTTTTTCTCAAGTATTTTTTTTAATAATGCAAAATTGCTTTTCTAGGACCAGAGGGACCTCCACCAGCCGGATTTCAGGTTCCACCTCAACCTGGTTTTCCACAGTCTGGTTATCCACAGCCAGGCTTTCCCCAACCGGGCTATCCTCAATCCGGTTATTCACAACCTGGGGCTCCTCCTGCTTATGATTCGGTTTACGGTGGTCATCCGCCACCGCAACAACCTGAGATGTATGGTACGAATTATGGAAATGAGGGTGGAGGCAGCGTAGTAGGTTTTGATTTTTCAGAAAAATCAATCAGAAATGGTTTTATAAGGTATCTGTTTAAAAAATTTCTGTTATTATACTTGGTGATTATAGAGAAGATTTAGATTATAATAGATTTAGTCTTCCATAATAAATTAAATTTAAATTTACTTTATTAGCATCATCAACAAGTTTAAAAGTTTTCTAATTGTGAAATAATAACTAATATTTGCTTACTGGAAAAATTTAAAATTTTTTTAGTCGTTAGTATTACCGCATGAATAAGAAAAATATTTCATTCTACATGGATTTAACCCTGGAGTTTCTAAAAATTTTAATAATAAAATTAAAAACATGTTTGTAATGAAGCTTGAATTATGCATAAATGGCTTTTTGGGTTTTTAATTAAGTAATTAAAGCTTTTAACAAGTTTGATAATTTTTTAACTGTAATTTTAATTAATTATATTTGAATTCATATTTATTTTTTCAGAAAAGTCTACAGTATTTTGATGTGTCAGCTATTGGTAACGTTGGGTTTTATTGCTTTGTTTTTGTACCATGAACCAACAAAACGGTACATAAGCCGCAATCAGTGGGTATGGGTTTTAGCCTTTGCGGTGATGTTTGTTACAGTTATTTCCATAGTATGTTGCGACAGCGTGAGAAGAAAAGCCCCAATGAATTACATTTTCCTGAGCATTTTTACTGTGGCAGAAAGCTTTATACTAGGAGTTTTTACGGGCACATTTGATTCCAAAGAAGTAATTATTACTTTTTGATTAATTTCACATTTTATGTAATGAATGAATTAAAAATTAAGTAAATGTTTTGTTTTCAGGTATTTTTGGCTGTGGGAATCACAGCTGGAGTCTGTTTCGCCCTAACTATTTTTGCTTTTCAAACAAAATGGGATTTTACTTCTTGCGGCGCAGGATTGTTTGTCTGCGCCATTGTTTTATTGATTTTCGGAATTTGTTCAGCTTTCATAAAAGTATGTGAACTGAAAAAGAATTTTTAGAAGTTATAAAAAATCCGTATAGTAAATTAAGGAGAAGAGTATTTTTTGATATTGACCTTTTATTTTTCTTTTTAGGTTAAAATTGTAACCTTGATATATGCATGCCTTGGTGCTTTATTATTCTCCTTGTATTTGATTTATGATACACAGAGGATGATTGGTGGCAAACATAGTTACTCAATCTCACCGGAGGAATATGTTTTTGCAGCTTTAAGTCTTTATATGGATATAATTAATATTTTCATATATATAATCACTATTATAGGATATTCGAGAGATTAAATGCATTAATAATCAGAATTTCTCTAATTTTCCTCTTTCTTTAGTCATTATGATCATGAAATGAAATATTTCTCGTTAAAATAAACGAAAAACCACTTTTCAATATTTATGTAAGAAAAAATTTTTGCTCTGCTTTATAATAATTTCATTTTAAATTTAATGTTTCCGCGTTCCTGCTTCAGTAGGAACTTTTAAAAGTAATAGAATATTAAAGGTGATTTAAAAATTTTGCAAATATAAAAAGCAAAGTAATGATATTTCTGAAAGATGTACTTTGTATTATTAATTTTTATAAAAAATTTGTATTAAGTATAAAAAATAGTTAAATATATACATCTTTGACAAGTTGCCGATGTATTAATTATATTAAATAAATAAGGTAACAATAATATATATTTTGATTCTTTATATACAAATACATATATTCGCATACTTTTATTTTTAATTTACTTAATTCAGCATTTTATAAAAAAAAAGTCCGATTTTTTATTAGTAAGCGATATAATATAAAAATAATTTTTCTTATTTTTAAAACTAGATCAAAACATAAATATGAAATAATTGTGGCACAACATTTTTTGTCATAAATGAAGCACTCATTAATGTTATAAAATTTAGATTTAAGTTATTCTTTTTTTCTGTAAATATTTTTTGTTTAGAAGATTCGATGTTTTAAGTTCCTTGCTAAATCTTTTAAAACCCAAGTAATTTGGTGTTAGTGGAAGCCATTGATATAATAATAACCATATTCTGATCCAGATGCAGAATAAATATTTATTTTTAATAATGTTAGAACATTTAGATCTTTGAAGCTAAAATTTTAGAGGCAAAAAATATTGACTAGATTCTGAGATTTTTAATATGTGACTGCTTTTTGAATATTATTCTGCGCAAGTATTGTTAAAGCATATATTTTGGTCGTTAATCCTTATATGTATTTATATTGTAAAATTAAAAGAATATATAAAGAAATTTAATATTTCAAAAACATTAATGTTTCTATTCAGTATTAAAGTATTTCGGATCATTCCCATGTTAAACTTGAGTGACTATATTGAAAAATAAGTAAAACAATTTTATTGATGATTTTTCTAAACACTGGAATGAAGTCCGTCTTTGTATTTTAAAACAGACCATTTTAATTTAAATGTTTTTGGGAAATCGTATTCATTGAAAGAAAAGAAATAATGCTTTTTAGATGATTTAGATTTAAAAAAACTAATCAAAAGCAAATTATCTTATTTTCATTGCCAGCAAATTGGAAATGGCGAATTTTAAGTTAGAAAAAGTAAAAAAATGGTCCAAAGATAGTGAAGTACTTTTTAAGAAAATCGCAACTGTTAAATCTAGTTCTTTGATGTTGTTAATTCTTTTAAAGTTATTAATAACAGTTATATTTCTTTAATTTTTAATTTGAGTGAAAATATAAATCTTTTGTTGAAGTCCATCTTGAAAAAATGATATAGATGAATTAAGGTCGACTTAATGAACTTTAAATAATTAAAAAAATCATTGCAAAATATTATTTAAAAAAGTGTGGTAAAGGTTTAGAATTCAATTTTGAATCTATATGCTGTGCTTAATAAAATGTATATTGTGAGTGAAAGGAATTGCGATTGACGAATAGTCTGATAAGACTGATTTAATAAAAATTTTAATTTCATAATAGGTGGCTAGCTATGTAATTGCTTAACAACTAATTAATAAGCTTAGATTCACTTGCAATGAACCACGACATATTTTTTATAAACAATTATTTTTGGAGATATGACATTTACGAAAGACAGATTTTGCAAATTTTAATTTACGTCAGTAGGGTATAATGTGTATTTTATTTAGCTTATGCAACAGCTTAATTCAATTGTTAAGTATATATGATTTTATTTTCTTGGAAAATTAAAAACTTAAGAAATGTATTTTAAGGCAAAAGAATAATTTTAATGCAGAAATTAAAGGTTTATTTCAAATATACAATGTTTAAAAAATTTATGTGGAAACATTAATAAAGGAAAATTCATTTTATCAAAATTTTTTTTACGATTTCTGATTTTTCGATTACAAGACAACTGCAATCGGCTTTGCTTTAACAATGGATTTGTGAAAATACGTGAACATTGTCATTTTTCTTAAATTACTTTTCTGAGGAACTCAAATAAGAGAAAAATTGTGGTGTATTATTTATCAAAACCAACGAAAAGTCTAAGTGCTTCTATTCAATTGATGAAATTCCGATGGTAATGCCCATTGCGAAGAGTAATAATTTTTTTTTGTACGTACAGAATTTTGTGCACAGAATGTCTGTCGACGGATGTAGAACTAAGACGAGTTTCTTAGGCAAATTTTAGCACAACTTTTTATTACATCGGTTGCTAATTAATAAAAAAGTACGAGGAACCAAAAAAACAATTTTCTTTGCAAAACGGTTTGTCAGCAACCTAAGCCAGAAAAGGGCATCGCTGAAAGTTCAAAATGCTTTTTCTGCAAAAACATTGGCTCCAAAGGGCTTCACGGAACAATTGTCGGGTGAATATCACGATCAATCGTCTGATTCATTTCATGTTTTCTGGTTGAAAAAAAATGTTTTATACATAATTCCCCCGCCGTATGATAATTAAAATAAAGATTTCCGAATATCCCGCATGCAAAATATTAAATCACAGCCAACGTGAAATTTTTACATACAAGCTTTTGAGAAAAAGAAAAGAATGAACAATCTTATAATTTTGTTGTCTTAAAATATTATGAAGTTCTATTTGTAGCCAATGCTAATGAGAAAGTGGCACATTTTTTAAAACATAAATGGTACAGAAAAATTTACTATTGGCTGGAAAATGAAATTCAAAAATTAATGTTAATAAAAATGAAAATTAGTTTCAAATTATTTTAATCATATTCGAAATTATTTAAAACATTAAACTCAGACAATCGCGTATTGCTGGCAAAGAAGTTCTTTAATTTTGAAGTAGTCTTGCGACAAACATCCTTCGAGGATAACGCGACCCGTTTCGTGCCTCCTCACTGCTACGGATCCTTGACAGCAGCGCAGCACACCGCCCGAAAATTCGCAATTAATGTTATTTTTATTTAAAATTTGCTTAAAATCTGATAACTTGAGTTCGTTTATGTAGGACGAGTCGTGGCCCGGAATTTCTTCAATCGGCAGAATATCCAGAGTCAAGATTTCGTCTTTCAGATCTTCGTCTATTTCCATATCCTCGTCAGAAGGCCTTGCATCGGCACTTCTGTTTCTTGTAAGAACTTGGGCATCCAACCAGGCTACTTCGGCATCTTTGCCTTTCTGGAACTCCAAAGAGGAGATGAGTTGATCCGTCAGCCTTATTTGGTAGATGTAAGTCTCGGTTGTCGCGTCGATTATTTCGAACTTTTTTTGTGGTGCGAAAATCTTCGCATCCGTCGACTTGCTTATAACATTTTCAATAACTTTGGTGCTTTCGTTGGTTCCGCGAATCAAAATTAATCGCCTCGGCCGAATCTGCATTATAATTTTCTGAATAGATTCTCCATCAGATCTGCCTTCAAAATCGATGTATTGAATCTGAGCTTTTACCAATATTTCTTTGTTGTAAACTATGCACTTTGTTGGAACTTCTTGTTCTTCGGGCCTTTCTTCTTCGTCGAGCATGTCATCTTTTGCTTCATCAGTCTTCTCTCTTTCACCCTCAAGTTTGTAGAATTCAGGATTTATGATTTCTCCATAATCATCAAATTTAACTTTACGCTCGTGAAATGGAAACATCGCATTTTGCTTTTTATTTGTTTTGAAAAATCCTGAATGAGGTTTAGCATCTTTCACTAAAAAGTCGTGCCTTCCTCTGGAAACTTGTATCATTTCTAATTCGTCATCTGAATCTGAAGATAAATCGATATTGTCTCGCTCCTGCTCTTGCTTTTCCTGTTCAATTTTTAAGTATTCTTCAAGTTCTGCTCCTTCCAATTTTATTCTTTTCTTGATTTCCACATTAACAACTCTGTCTCCACCATTATCAACTAGATCTCGTGCCAGAGTTCCGGGAGAAGTTCGACTGGTGATAATAATGCTGTTTAGAGGGTTAGAACTCCACTGTAAAAATAATTCACGTGAGAAGCCACTTTCCATATCTGGAGTGCTAGCCAAGACCACTTTGGGACTGGGAACCTTTGATAGCTCACTAAATGAATGGCACAGCTGAACGTATTTAAATTGAAATGGATTGTTTCTTGCCCCTTCGAAGGATCGCATTAATTTTTCACTCATCCATTCGATTTGCGATTTGGCAAATTCAACAGTGTTGTAACTGACATTGTTCAATAATGCCAATGAATAAGCTAAAAGTCCAGATTCCTTATTTCTCCATAACTGTTCCAACATATGAGCTAATTCTAACACTCTGCCAGCAGTATCTACAGTCACTAAAACATTGCCATTATTTCGTAAAGTTTGCAGAATATTAGTCATTAATTTTTCATCTCTCACTCTTCTTCTAGCTTGCTGGTAAGTGGCATTGAAAGCATCTGTTATAAGTAGTGAGGGTCTTTGAATTTTTTCTAATTCACATCCATTTAAATGTCTTTCTTTCTTATGATTGTAATCCACAGCATAAATAATATCTTCTTCTCCAACTTTAAATATTTTCCAAATTGATCCTCCAATCATATGTCCAGCAGGCAGAGGTGTAATAGTTATGCCATAACCTTTTCCCTTCATAGAAACACTCTGATTGTATTTTAGCTGAATAACCTTATCAAAGGCAGCATCTACATCATCTAATGTAAACAAATCAAAATCCTCCATATTGTGTCTTGACTGGTACAAATCATACATGAACATTTGTCCCATTTTATAAACAGGTATGGTTGCGTAAATTGGACAGCTGAGATTACATTTACCCACCAAATATGGTAAGGCTCCTAAATGTAATGGATCAGGATGGGATAAAATAACAGCATCTATGAAAGGCACATGCTTTTTCAACTCTTTTATATATTCTTGATCAAAATGTTCATCCCATCCACAGTCAAGAAGTATTCGAAACTCATCAACCTACAAATAGACATAAAAATTAAATTAATCTATTAATATTCTTACAATTAGTATTGTTAATTATTTTCTAAAAAACATGTAAATCATAAGTTTCTCTCTCCACTGTCAAAGTTAAAAACATAGCATTTTACATGTTATATTTACAAACTATTAAGGAATGCTTTTAATAAAGGTAAACATTTATATATATATATATATATATAATTTATTTTTAAATTTGATTGATTTAAATGTTGGAATTCATTATGAAAGAAAAACTTTTTTATTCATATTAATTTCCAGTCTGCCAATGAATGTAATACATTTAATACATAATAGGGCATTACCTGAAGCATGAAACAAGGGGGAGATTCGTCCATTACACCAGAAATTGCTTGAAATTTTATTATTGATGTCATGTTTGAATAATATGATTACTACGATGGTCAATAATAAAAACCGGAAGAAAATAGGGGCCTGGTGGCGCGAGAGGTTTAGCGCTCGTTTACATTCCAAGGATCGTGGGTTCGAATTCTAACTGGGGTGATTTCGTTTCAGCCATTGTTCCGTCATGTTTAAATAATTTGATTATTACGATGTTAATAATAAAAACCAGAAGAAAATTTTCTTATTCTCTATATATTGAATCTAATTTTTCCGTTATTCGTCAATCACCGAGTATTCTATTTTCCACTATCAAAACAATATGCTGCATAAATCAAGGCATGATGATAAATTAAATAAATTGAATTACAAAAAACCTATTTTCCAAATCTGAAGCTGCAAAATTTCAGAATATAAAAATAATTTTTTGGATTACAGAGTAAAATTTACTGAATTTTTGTCACAGCTTCACTGTAAAAGACTGCTTTATTCATACTGTTAATGCAAATTTGAAATCACGGAAATAATATCGTTATAAAGGATGAGCGTACAATATTTGACGGTTAATCTCGTTTTGCGTCAACAAAATTATCGAAATCATCCGACATATTGCCTTGCACCGTTTAAAGCATGTAGAGGAACGTGGGCACTGCACTTATGACTTTGTTAACATGTGAACAAATTATTTTTTTTTTTTAGGAAATTTTTTAAAATTAGTTCTTGATGAAAATGGGGAAAAATGATGCTATTGCTCATAATGTGAGATTTTACAATCCTAAACCTAGAGCTATACATTGCATGGCATTGGAGTCTAAAAATAAGAAACTCGCTTTATCTAGGTTAATGCTGATTTTTACTCGTAAATGCTTAAAACAGGCATTAATATTATATTATATATTAACATACATTTATTTGATACAGCAAATAAAAGTGGAAAATATCAGAGCAATATTTCTCAATTTTACTGTATCTGTTTAATATTCGTTAACCAATTATTACATAAAAGTATGAAGCATCAACACAATATTGTTTTTGTATTAGGTCTGATAATTCCATTGAAATTTGGGATGTAAGGTTTTTGCCTCATCTTGAGAAATCAATTTGCAATGAGCCATCAAATACTGTAGAAGATATAAAATGGTTGGGCAATAGATTATTCAGCTGCGGTTTACAGGGTTATATTGTAGAATATGATTGCTTCAGTGAATCTCATTTGGTAAGATCATTTTTTTTGTCAATTCATAGTGACTAATTTTTGGAAATTTGTAATATTCAAGTGATAAAAATTTATTTTATGTCTTAGACATACTTTTAATAATATTAAATTTTTTTTAATGATTCAATTGCAATTTATAGCATTCAGTCTCTGTGATTGGTGGATCAGCTTGGTGTTTGGACATTTGCTCAAAAAATAATCTAATGGCTGTAAGATGTCATAATTAATTATTTTTCAAATAATAAATTTAAAAATATATTTAGTAATATAAATTTGTAAATTTTACCTTTGAAAACTCAATTCAAATTTTTTAGTGTGGAACAGAGAATGGGTATGTAAACATTTTGGAAGTTACCCAAGAAAGTTTGGAATTTTTCAAATTTTTAGACAAGCAACAAGGTAGAATATTATGCATTTGCTGGGAGAAAACTGGGCAATATTTAGTCACTGGTTCTGCAGATGTAATAAGAGTTTGGAATGTAGAGAAAGGACATGCTGTACATAAAATGATGACTGGCAGGAGTCAAACACATAAAGAAACAATAGTCTGGTCTTTAAGAGTCACAAGTGATTTTGTAATCATTAGTGGTGATTCCAGGTAATACTAACATTTAAATGAATTATTAATATATTAATCAATTTTTAAAGTTTTTTCATCATTTTTTTTACTCTTTTCATACTTTATAACTTTTGATCTATCAAATAATGTGATCTATGAAAAAATATATAATGGTATGAATATGTATAACGCCTCAATTATTAAAATATTGGTATGAAATGTGTATGAAATAGAATTTTGGTATGAATGACACTAAAACAAAATTGAATTTTGCAGGGGTTTCTTATGTTTTTGGGATGGCAAATTAGGAATACAAATTGAAAATTTCAGCAGTCATGAAGCAGATATTTTTTCTGTAATTTTAAGTGAAGATGAAACTGAAGTTTATTGTGCAGGTAAATAAATAAATAAATCATTTCTTAATTGGTTCTCTTTTAGCTTAAAAAGCTAAGAGGGTTTTGGACAAGATATTTTATAAAATTGGTTTCAAAGATTCATTGTTAATTTGTTCTTGGAATTCATTAATTGATTGCTCTTATTCATTTTCAATTTTTTAATTTTAAGATGATTTCTATTTTTTAACAGTAAATTATTAATTATTAAAATTTATTTTTTTGACATCCTGCTAAATTTTTTTTAATGATGAAAGTATACTTTAAATTAATTGAAATATATTTGCCAGACGTGTGAGACTAATTTATAATAAATTAAAATTTTATTTTTGGAGTCTTGAAATAAAATCTAACCATTTTTTAAATAACTAATTAAAACAGGTTCTTAGATTATTTTTAAGATAATTTAAATTTAAGGGTTTAAGCAAAATAAATTTTATTATGCCGATCTTCGATCAAGTTTTTGATTAGGGCCCTTCGTTTCTCCTGCAAATTCAGCATATTTTTTAAAAATGCAAAACGTGGAAAAAAAACTCAAAATTTAATAGTAATGTCCATCGACTTTATTGTTGGAAAAGAAATTTTGCATTTATTGTGCAAATCTCCATGGAAACCAACCGATTTCCAACCAGTAATATAAAAACATTGTTACCTTGACCAGGTGTTGATCCGTTGATTACAATATACGGGAAAGTATTGGAAATTACAGGCAGTAGAAGGAAGTGGGCAAAAGGAGGTAACAGAAGAATTCACGATCTTGATGTAAGAGCTCTGGCTTTATCCTCGGATGGTAAACTATACTCTGGCGGCGTTGATGGATACTTGGTCGTCAGTTCTTTTGCACCAAAAGTGCTCATAAAATTTCCACCTTTGATTAAAGTAGGTTTCTTTTAATCACATTCAAGACCTTATTTGTTCCCCAGAAAAAGTGATTTGAGAAATGGAAAAAAATATTTAATGTTACACACTGCAGTGTTTTAATAATTTTGAAAAATGAAAATCTGAATCACATGAATGTAGTTTCGATGTGAGCAACATACCTTTCTACAATGTTACATCTAATAATATTAATGATCTATATCGCACGACTAAATTTTATTAAACATAAAATATTTATGATATGCATATTATCCATTCTGATGCTGCATAATTAAGTCCATATTCAAATCAAATTGGCTAAAAAGATTTATATAAGTATTTAGCATTTTAAGTTAAAAACATAATTCATATGAAATACAACAGTTCAAATATTTCTTTATTTCACGTTTTAGTGTACAAAATTTTACATTTTTCATTACATACAAGACATTTTTCTCAAAACTTTTTTTATTATGCAGAAATATAATTTTATGATGAGTTCCACATAAATTTATTTAAATATATATTTATTATATATGTATATAAAATATATGTCATATATCAGTTATAAATTTATATTGAACTAATTATTATTTATACGTCTAATTAAGCGACCGTTTTATAACCCAGGACTACTGATACTTCAGTCAATCAGAATTATTCCTTTTCATTCAATCTTTATGCTATCGAGTTCTATATTTTTTCTGATTTAAGGGTCCTTACTTTAAAGTTCTGCCAACCAAAAGATATTTGATGTTGCGTTATCTCTCACATCTCGAAATATGGAAACTTGGACGTGCAGTTGGTCAAGGAAAATGCGATTCTTTCTTAAAACTTTCGGAAAATGAAAAAACTGTGTTGCGTTTAAATGCCAAACCAGGAGAGACAATAATTGCATCGTCCATTTCTAAAAATGGACAGTTTATTGCGTATTCGACAAATTCATCCATTAGATTTTTCAAGCTTTCTGTTGTAAGTATAATAAAAAATAATTGCTATCGGCTTCAGTGTTCATATTATATTTTGTTTTGTAACTATTTAATTTGTTCTTACTACTAAATTTAATACTCCTTACAGAAGTGTGAGGCGTGAAACATATTTAAATATTGCAGATAAATGCATAAACTTTAATCAGACTGAATGATTAACGAATGTGTAAAATTACAAAATAGGATATACATGAAAAAAATAAGTGTTGATTATTAAGTACCCCGGAAACAAATTTATCGTTGATTATTTTTTGAAAAAATTTTATTCTTTGATATTTTTTTCTATAGGAAAAGGATAATTTTCTTAATGCTCGATGGAATTGGTAATTTATTTTATTTAATATTAAATATTTGGAAAAAGAAATCTGTGGCGCTTCAGAATAACCAGTCTTTAGAGGAATCAGAAACATCGAGTCGAGAATGATTAATAGTCTTTTATCAAAAGGATAAGATAACTTTTTCTAGTTCTTCGTCCACCATATTTTTTCCAGGAGAAAAAAAATCAACAATTCATTAAAACGAAAGACCTTGACATCTAACCGGAGTCGCTCGTTCAAATCAGTTTTATAAACGAAATAGTCATTGTCTCCACAAAAGTCAAATGTGCTCTTTCCGTTTTGAATTTTGTTAATCCTGTCCAGAGCCTAACAAAGTCCTATATTCGGAAGCTAAATAAATGCCTAAGTGGAACATTTTATAAATAAATCAGATCTTTTTTTCACATAGATTTGTCAATAGTTTGATGAATTATTGTTCGAACTTTTACCTTCATTAATACATGAGAATATAAAAAAATATATGTAATAAAATGTCAAAATTTGAATGAAAATTTGCAAAATTCACATCTTTGCAAATATAATATAAATAAAAAAACTATATTATTACTAGTATGAATCAGAATATTTATTTCATTACGATGATTTCTTTATTGCTTTCAGGAACATGGTACCTTGGTTAAATTGCCAGATTCGACAGGTTGCGATCCTTGCAGAATAATAGAATTTTATGAAAAAAATAAAAGACAGTTTTGTGCTGTAGCCACTAAAAAAAATGAAATTAATATCATGGAAATCGGAGAAAGCGGTCCAGATATAGTTCATACAATTAGACCTAAGGAAAATGAATGTAAGTTCAGAGATGACAAGTTTTTTAATTCATTTAGTTTTTCCTATTTATAATACAATCAGACATTAATATTTTACAAATGTGCACTGGAGAAAAGTCAAATATTTGCAGTCACATTTGTACGATCACATTTTTGTTTATTACTAAATCTAAATAAGGGATTTTGGGTATCTTTGCTAATTCTAAATAAGGATTAATATGTAATCTATGTATTTATGTTAAGATGTATCATTTAAAAAAAACTTTTTGTAAATAATCAGAATTTTATTAAAGCAGGTATAGGCATTGCTGGACTGGTGAAATTTTTCGAGCCCATCATTAACTGACAAAAACTTTTTTTTAAAAGCATTAAAAACTTGTCACCATGGATTTAATTATCAGGAAAAGATATAAAAGGGAAAAAACTTGCAGTTACTGAAATTAACAGTAATAATAATAAATTTTTCGGAAAGCCAGAATTTTAATTAAAATCTATTGATTATATATATTTCAATATCTAAATATTCCAGTGTTTTATACTTCATTTTTTCCCAAGAAATTTATTATCAGAAAGAAAAATATCAGATTTTCTGATCAGAATTATATTAAATGTTTGATTTTTTACCTTAAAAAACTCTTTTTTTGTTTTATTAAATTTAACATACTTCGCGTTTTAAATAAAAAGGCTGCGAACTAAAAGGTTTGAAAAATTAGACTATTGATAGTCATAATTTCTTTTTTTTAAATTTTAGTGCTGAAAGATACAATTTCACATTTAGCTGTGACATTATGTAATGGTTCTTTTTTGATTTCCGCCGATTGCCTTGGGAATATAGTTGTATGGTCGATGTCCAATTGGTTGTATCATTGTAGTCTTCCTAAATATAAGGCTGCAATAACGGCATTATCTGTAAATGATAAGATGAACTATATAATCGTTGCATATTCTGACTTCAAGGTATGGAATTAAATATATCTGAGCCTAAAAAGTAGCATTTATCGGGAGTTCATGACTTATCGTTTAATGAACTTAAAGAATTTGATACTAATTTCAAAAGTATTCTATAAAGCTTTTATATTCAGAAACTTAACTTTACGATCTTGCCATTTAGATTATACTATTTGACATAAAGTTGAGGCAGTACACGGAATTCTCCAGGCGCTTGAAAAATTATTTAGCGGATTATTTGCACACACCCATTGTAAACATTACATTTGATCCCAGAAGAGATTCATCTATTATTGTACATGATGATTCTCTTATTTGTGTTTTGAATGACGATGAAGTAAGTATTAATATGTTAAAGTAATTTTTCGGTTTTATTATTGACCATTTCTATTAGCCAGTTTTAGATTAAATCGAATTTCGCAATCTAATAAAACATAGTTATTAATTTTCAAAGTTGGTCTGGAATTGGGACAATTTCACTGGCGATATCTTACTTGTTCAGCCAGTCTTAAGTAACTTTATGCTTATCTATTCACTGAGTTAATTCATGTCTTTACATTTGCCGAAACTATTTCTATATTTTTAGGTACCTTAGCTTTTAAAATTTTATCATTTTTAAGCTACGCTAATCGATTTTCTTCAATGTCTGTACTTTGAAGAATCTAATGATGTTCTCATAACAATTGCATAATCGAAAGTATAATTTCCCATGTACCTATTACAATTTCAAATATATGTATATGATGGTAGTATCTAAAAATGAATTTCTATGCAAAATTTTAAAATTCTTAAATATTACATTTTTGCTTTTTAGTTTTTCTCTCTCTGATCCATTTTTCAGCTTATCGATATTTGAATTTTTTTGAAGTTCTGTTTAATTACAGAAAAGAAACGTTTTAAATTTTAATATTTTTTTGTTTAGATATCATGTATAAATGATTCCAAAATGCCTAAATTGAGTGCGAGTTTCATTGAAGAGGAGAAATTTGAAAGGAAACCTCATTTTACAATAATAAAAAAACCTAAGGTAAATTTAAACTTTGAGGAAAAGATACATCCAATCATAAAACAATTGAATTAATTTTTAATTTTTATTTTTCATTTTTTAACATCATAATATTTATTGAAAGAAGTAAAAATTATTTTTAATTTAAATTTAGAATGTAAAATTATTATTTTGATTTCAATACTACCTTCTAACAATATTCCTAAAAAATTAATGTTAACAAAAGAATATAAATATGAATTTATAAAATTGCAAAAAATTTATAAGTTAAGTTAGGTTTCTTTTAAAAAAAGAAACAGATTATACTTCTTATTCAATCAAGATTGAAATATCTGCTGGAGACATGTGTATTGTGAGAACTCTAACACAGCTTAATAGAAAGCAAAAACTGTTGGAACAATTTAACATAATTGACTTATTTGAGATTTGGTTAAAAATTTTATTAGAAATACAATATTTAATGACATTTCTGTAATTTTGCAGCATTTAGTTGGTGTAGATTGGCTGGAAGACGATGAATTTATTACAATTACTGTATGTCCTGTAAGATTTGCCGAAAATTATCCTCCAGCTTTTCAGCGGAAAATGTTTATAAAGTAAAGTCTGCATACTCCATTTCAATCTTTTGAAATTCTTCTTCCTTCCGGAAGGTTATGGTTGTCAAGAGAATTCCAAAAGCTCCTCCATTTTTAACATCTGAACATTTGTACGATTTTCAAAGTATGAAATATTTTTATTTCAAATCTCTTAATTATTTAAAGTTTTAAGGTTTTTTATTATTTTTATATCTATTAAAGTACAAAAAACTGAATAAACGATGAAGCAAATCTTTTCATCGAATTAAACGATGAAAATTTTCCTTTTGAAACCTTTTCGTTATATTTTATTTTCCTTAAATGCCTAGCTCACGTTTATGATAGCTAAAAAACAATGTAAAATAATGTGTATATATATATATATGTATATGATATTTATATAAAATACAATATTTTAATTCTTACGTCAATTATTTTAGAAATATCATATACAATTTTTTTAGAATTATTTCATTAAACGATTAGGATATGAATTTTGTTGCTTAGGAATATTAAGAATAATTTGTTTATCAGTTTGTAAAAATGATCACTCTTTTGTTGTATATAAAATCGAATTTTCAAAGTTAAAAAAATTAATTCAGGAGGCCTTATATGAAAAAATAGTAAATAATGCTCAAAAATTTCTTTAGACTATCATAGAGCAAAAAATTCTGTTTCTTTTCATTTTGATGTATACTTAGAAAATATTCATGTCATAATATGTGATAAAGGCGTAACAAAAAACAAACATTTTTATTTTTAAATAAATTTATAATGCTGCTTTCACATGATTATTACAGCATGTTTGCAATGTAAGAAAAAACAAAACTAAAGCTAGACGTGCACTTCATGAAACCCCTAACATTCCCTTTCGTCTCGGCAACTGTTTCAACGCCCTGAGTGACGGTTCGAGGGTTTCCACTGCTACTGAATCCGTACTGTTCGATAAGAGAATTTTTCTACTGAATATTCGAAGTAAAAAAAGTTATGGCAAAAACCTCAACTAAGGCCTAAAAACTGTTGTCAGAACTTGTACTACAGTCCTCTATCTCATTAGGACTAACCACATTTTATACTTAATTTCTGCATAAATAAATTAGCATAATTTCTTTTCTTCAAAATATTTATATTCAGCCGAGAAATATGCATCTTTGTTTGGATGTGTCCGGTTCGTCTTCGGATCTCGGGGGGCACGTAAATAATTTGGTCGAAACGTGAAGCAGACCCACTAATCTGTTGTAATCATTTTCCGGAACCGAAGACCTCCAGCCTATCATTCCTGTAATCAAAAATCCAATTTTAAAAACAATCCTGCACAAGAGCGCGAAGTGAAATTTGGCTGCGCTCTCTGACATTTTATTGCAATCAAACAACCATTTTCACAGCTTTTGGCAAATTAAAGAATATTCGGAGCCAAATCCGTTTGGCCATTTCATGTTGGAAACTGTGTTAGGAATCTTCTTGCGAAATTTGCTCTGAAAACCGACAATACGTGTATTTTCAACGCTATCACTCAAACAGAATTGACGATTGCTGCATTAGTATCAGAAATTACTTTTCGAATGTTTGTGATGACATACAAAATTCTTTATGCATATCTTGATAGCTATGTCTGATTGCTGCTCATTTTTCCCCGTCCGAAAAAATTTAAATTCGATCTTTAGCGGTGCTTTTAAGCGTATCAGAAAATGGAAAAACTTTTCCATTAGTAGGTATTTTCTGACCACCTACTGGGTTCTTCAATTGTGAATATTCATAATATTGCGTATTGTCTCGATATATATATATATATACGGTATCCTGATATTCGTTGTTTATTTTAAGAGAGAAAGTAACTTTCATTTTCATGATTAAAAGAAACGCTTAAAAGGCAGGTTAAGAATCACAAAATTGGAATTATAGAATGAATTTTTTGATTTTTTCTCATATAGAAAAAATCGTACGCTTTTAATTTCATGATGAAATGAAATGTGTAGGCAAAGAACTGGATATTAAACAAAGGTCATTCCCTAAAGTTTGTGACTCCATAAGAAATTTTCGAGTGAATTGAGAACATTTTTTTTCGATTCCTGAAATTATCGTGACGTTCTTGACAATCCATGTTTCTCAGACGAAAACCGAAGAGTAGGGTTTTCGAATTATCTGATCGTGCGTGTATAGCTAATTTGACACACGAACCCGATGAGGTTTCCGGGATCTTGCTGCCGCCCTCAAGTTCGTCGCTTTGAACCTGCTCCTCTGCGTAATTTTTGCGAAAGGGGCCAATGGAGATTCCTCTTCGATCGGCCTCGTCCAATCGTAATTTCCTCATATTTCTCAGGAATCCCCACTTTTTCTCCCAGATTAGTCTCGCCTCCTCTTCTTTTTGGTAAATTTCCTTCCTAGATTGACACTTTTCTGCTGTTAAATAGGTTTTAATTACGAGTTTTGCTAAAAATCTAAGATACCACTTACAAGACCCCGTCTTCCCCAAACTTCTCGCCTGTCCATTTGCGGTCGATGCAGTTTGTCATTTTTCCCTCCACTTTGCTTTTCTGCTGCGCCATCGATTCGGATTTTGCATCTGCCATACTGTTTACAAGTCGGTTACCGTGGGAAAAGCATTGAATCGTTGTTCCTGCGCCGCTTTATCGCTGTTGCTCGGCTTTTGTCGGGCGATTTTCGAGCGAGATGAAAATAAAAAAAAGCCTGGGGATTTTGGTGCATTTTGTGATATCCTACGAAAAAGCATTTCGCTTGGGAAATATGCCTAAGCTGTACGTACCTATGCTCCGAAAAGAAGTTCTATGTGGACGTCTCCACTGGAGGCCCTTCTGACGCTTGAACTGGGATAGTCTGACAGATGATAAGGAAACCCCTCTCTGCTCCTTTGCCGCAGATAACAGTTTAATCCAACTCAAGAGATTCGACATGTGCATCCCACACCTACAACGAAGTCCGTGACCATTTTAAAGCTCTCCAATCGAGGCAACTTCAGCCTTATTGATTTGAAGTTTATTTTGCTCTTCTGGCACGGCATTTCGACTAAGGAGGCAATGACACCGATTTTGACAGTTTTCAATTTAATATCCTTTAGGTGCCAAACTATGTATTATGCAGTACGTACATGAACCTAAACTCGCCGTTTCAATTTCTGATGGCCATAGTAGCTTCGACTTTTTTTATTTTGGCGGATAGGAGGCACATTCTCCTTGGCCCTTTTCAGCAGCTAATTTTAGAGTCCTTCAATGACGAAGAACTTCATAACTAAAAACTTCTTAATTAAATAAAATTTATTATTTTTATTTTTGGCTCAATTTAAAAATGTTACCCGAGCAAAAATTTGTCGCAATCCTATCGCAGTGAGCAAAAGGTGCATTTAATAAAGGAGCATTTATTATTAGTACTTGATAAAATCGAAAAAAATTTTGGCATCTCCGCGTTGCTTGAGGCCGCATGGATAAATCGGCATCGAACCGACTAAAAGCCTCCTATGGAAAAATTTTCGGATTTCCAGGAGCTCCGGCCTGTGATCCCTTCCGGTTTTTTTAATCTGTTCTAACCAGCGAAAAACTGCAGCTACTTTGTAAAATTTAAAATTACCTCGAAAAGATTTCAGAGAAATAAATTTCCGCTCCTTCGAAACATTCAGATTTAAATGGATCATCAAACTTTCGTAACCGAGCAGCACCATCTCACGGGCTCGTTTTCCACTCGCTGAACCGGAAAACAAAGTTTGATTTCCGGGCCCCCAATCTTCGCAATTTCCTATGATTTCGGTCTGTTCCATTTCCGGTTGGCGGAAACTGATAAAGCTGCAGCAATCTCGAAATTTGTGAGTTGCTAAAGCGCGGGTCTTCGCGTGTTCAAGGCATTAATCGAACCCCGTGGTTCGCCCGTCGGTTCTCTTCCCCGCCTTTTGAATGACCCAACTCGATGATCGTTTAAAACGTTTTCGAAAGGTAGAGCTGGAAATTTTTTTGAAGGCATATCCCTCAGTCTCCCGCAACATTGTGGGAAATACCCGCAGCTCGGTCTGCGTTCCACTATTTGAAAAAATAATTTCAGAGATTTCCCTGGAAAATTTTTGCCGTGAATTCGATAAAAAACATCTCTGAAAGGAGACAAACCCGGCGTAATCTGAATTTTCGGTACATTTTATGATCGAGTAAGAGAGGAAACCGACACCTACGCTTTCCCATACATAACCGGCAGCTATTTTCCTATATATTGCTATAAATTATTTGAAAGATCGTTTTACAGAATGTGTGGGAAAAATTGTTTTATATACATATTTCTTTTAAGAAATGGAGCCGCGGGTGTTTTTTTCATTTTAAAAGTAGGAGCTAAAAGTAAAAGGAACTGCAAATAAATACGAGACGTTAAATGATGCCGCGATCTTTGCGAATTATTTGATTTGCATTCTCGAACCGCTTTTCAATTTTGCATCACAAACCCGCCTTCGATCCGTCTCAGAATGAAACCGACATCAGAAAAAAGGTGGACGTCAACATGATTTAATTGCAAATTGAAACGTTTTCAATTTAAAAGATGCCATCGCGGAGATCGAGTATAAAACAACCGAAGACACTCCCGGTCCCGTTTCGTCTCGGAGCCGAAAAGAGCGCCGTTCCGATGCAAGGCTGCCAACGACTTCACTTTCCAGTCTCGTCACTTCCGATTTTCACTCGCTTCGAGGCACGCACCGCATCGTCATCTCGAAAGCAACCTAAGAAGAAAGCGATGCAGCCGCACTCCCCAGCACAGCGCAGTCTTCTTGCGCGTTTCCAGCGATCTCGTCAACGAACGCAGCCACTAGGATATGACGCGTCGTGACGTAGCGTCTAGACATTTCCCCCATTTCTCCCCCGGACTACCTTCTTGCGTCCTTGGTAGGGTCGACAAAAATCTGTCTAGACCGTCTAAATGCCGTAAATGGCGCTTTAAACAACAAAGCCGGACGATGTCGATATCAAGTCTCGCCGTCTGCCGGTTCAAAGTTATTAAATTATAAATGTTCCACGTTTGCTCTGGGGTACGTGATCTCCATCCGTGAAAGGAGTCGGCGCATGGTGTCACCCCGTCGTGAGGAATCGCGCATCTTGCAGCCTATCGATCCTTCCCGAGATCGAAGTTCATTCGCTTAACCTTTTTTCGCTGAGTGCGTTCCCTTGGGTTTCAATACCAAAAGATTTCCCGACTCGATCGAAGTTCCGCAGCATTCGTAGTTAACCGGAAGACAACTGCGCCTCCTATTTTAAATGGGGTCCCTCATGCTCCTCGATGTCGGCCTCGCGAAACCGGTTTTTTAAATTTCCCTTCGCTTAAAAGGCTAATAATTTTCCTTTTTAGCGATGTCCGGCGGTAATCTGAGCAATTTTTGCCACAATTTTTCGATTTTTTTTCTGATAAAGCGTCACATTCGTGCGAGAATCAATTTATTTATATTAAGTATTTCAAAGGTTTTTGCTTTACAATTTGAGCCGAATAATTTCCGATTCCTTCACGGAGCCATTTTCGGGAAATCCCCAACATTACCTTTTGCTTACTCCTTAAAAGCAATTTTTTCTGACCGAACATAAAGGCAGTTAATTTATGTAGCTCACCGGCTAACATTAACCGCTCGGTCGTGCGTCGCTTGCTCATTTGTTGTCCGATCGGGGGAAAGTGCAAATGAAACCTTCCGCTGGTCCATCAGTTCGTGTCGAGGCACCACGTCGAAAGCAAAGCAGATCCAAATTTTTGCGCAAGTATTGCCAGTGCGAATGCATAAACCGCGAGTGTCCTTGCGCCAACTCTGGAGAATTAACAACTGGTGAACGGCTTCCCAGATGTATCTTCGCAGGAGGTGGCACCGGCGTCCGGCAACTGTCTGCTGCTGCAGAATGAACGATCGAGCTCAGCGTCTGATCGCGTTGCGAAATTCGTCGCGAACCAAGAAGTTTCGACGCGAGAGCGGAACGGATGAGTCCCCGGCGATGTTCCCTCGCCGCACGTCTGAATGTCGCGTGCCTAATCCTTCACCATCTTTTCGAATTACTTACCACTGCTTACGTTACCGTTAGAGCCTTGCTTTCGACGCCGTAAAAACTACTGCCGAGGCCAATGCTTGTGCAGCGTACTCTCCCAACGCTTGCTTCGGCGATTCCAAAAGTCGTTCGGCGAGAGGCAACTCGTCTCTCGTTCGGGCTCGCCGACCGACAGCCGAGCGAAAAACTGGGAAATTTTTGTCGTATGCGGGAGGTAAAACCTGCTTTGGAGGCTGGAACGAGAGGAAACCATTGCGGAGGACCGAGGTCCCCTTCCAGCCGAGGAGCTTGGCATAATCCCCGGGGAATGTTACACGTCGCATGGAATTTTTTTTTTGTTCATTTCTCCAACCTTCGGAGGTGCTCGACTTTTTTCGTAAATGTTCGGAAGCAAAGTGGGCGTCGTGCTGCCACCCGACGATCAGTCGAGTGGTATCCGCGTTTGACGTTGCGTTGCAGTAGTTTCGACTTGTTGCTCTCGCGAAGGTCTTTTGCCCCGCCGAAAACCGGAAGTTGGCGTATTCCTTTCACCGATTGATGGTAATGTCTCTTTGGTTCCTCTAGGCATCTTTCAGGTCGGAGATGGATGTGCGCTGCGGTACCATCGGAGTCGCTTTTTCTCTGTGCGGAGGAAGAACGAACCTAAACTGATGCTTCGTGGACCCCCGAGCGGAAAAGGGAAAAGAACGAATGCCTCTCGATCGCCTTCCAAAGTGAGAAAGGTCGGGAGGCAATCTCGCCGGATCCTTGGCCCTTTCCCACTCGGCTCGGAAATTCCTTTTCCAAATGTTTTGTCGGTCTTTAAAGTCTTTTTTTATTTAAAAGTTTCGATATTTCGTTCCCCTCCTTGTAATTAACTTTGGAAGCATACAAAATCCGTTATTTCCGTTCTCTGGGATTGCCATAATCCCGTTCAGGGATCTGAAAACCAATTCTTTTCACCCAAATATGGTGCTCGAAACTCATACTCTAAATCTGTGAACATGGAAGTTCGTGCGATTAGTCCGATAAATAATTCTTAATGTTTTTCGAAATGGTCGCTGAAGAAACGATAAATTCGGTAAATTCGGGAAGGAAAACCATGCTGGAAAAGGTAACAAGAGGGCTGGGACTCCCGTAAGATGCGAAGGAAAAGGATTTCAATCGTGAATGAAAAAGTGTTTGGCGAAAATAAAAAGTGTGCGACGTGAGGGAATCTCCGAGGAAAAATGCTTTGGATTTGGCGAGAAGTCGATGCCGGAAAAGGTTTCCGGTCTGCGGGCGTCATCGCTCAAAGCGTTATTCCGATCGACGTTTGTTTCGGTGCGCGTTGGGAAATTTTTGCTTTTTCCAGCCTCAGAAATACTTAAAATAAAAAGGTCTTCCCGTGTAACGAGTTTATTTCGGAGAGGGGTAACTTGTTAGCAAAAAAAAAATATTTTTTATCCCCCGTTAAAAAAAATCCGAAGAGTAAAACCATCTTTTACCTTACTTCCTGTTAAAATTTTTCTGGGGCGTTTCGAAGGAGTCCCGCGATGTCTCCGAGAAAGAGCGTCCTGAGGTTTGAGACTCTCGTTTGATAATTCCCAAACGGCATAAGAAGGGAAAAAATTGCTTGACGAAATCGAGAAATTTCTTACCTGGTGGGAACCAAATAAATTCATTTCTGAAATGTAAAAATCACGTAACTGGCGGTTTTCTGTGCGTAAATGGCTGCTACTTCTTTCCGCTTCCTTCGGTCCGAGACAGCTCATTTATGCGCAAAAGGCATTTCGATTGCCGGAAGATTGCACGACAACTCTGGGCCTCCGAACAAAGCCAAATCTTGATTGTTGATCCACAGTGTTTCTTTCCCTGCCGTCTTGCAGGAAACTGCAGAGAAGAGTGCTCGATGTTAACGCAAACTCTTGGCATTGAATGTGATACGTGAATTTTCTAAAGGGGCCGTAAATGGCGCGTTTGCCGGGCAAGGTTGGCCTCCGAGAAGATCGAATTTCTCGTTGAGATGAACGCAGCACCGAACGACGTAAGGTGCAAGAATGTTATCTTGTTTCTGAGTTTTCTGCTTTTTTCGAAATGTGTCGAGAAAATTAGGTTCCCTGGGAACCTGAAACGTGCACTTTCCCGAAGTCCTTCAACGGTGTCGGATTAATTTTCCAGGTCTCATGAATTTTATTAAAATATTTTTTTAAAAGTCGTTTCTGCTTTTGTCACGCGTGTCTATTCCCGAGCGTTCAAAGCTGACTCTTCGATGGTGACTGAAAATCTCCTTCAGGTTCCGTTTCCCAGCATCTTTGAAGGCTCTCCCTCGATATTTCCACCTTTTGTTCTCTCTTCTTTCCTCATCCGGGCTCCGCTTGCTCCAGAAAATCTCCCTCACGTTCCCTGTCATTTTTTAAAAATAATTTTTTTACTTACGAATTTGTTTTGAAATAATAGTTCCACTTTTACTTTTTTAAGTTTTCCTTTTGTCTGTCCTTATAATGCCTTTGTTTTCTTTATAATTTTCTGACGTATAACTTGAAGAGCAAGTCACATTCTCGGGATAGCTATAATTATACCCTTATTGTTACCGTTACTGCGTTACTCTTTTTCCGCTTTACTGACACGTTCTCTATCATCTCCGGAGTAATATTTATAAATAATATTATATACTATTAATATTTTTAAAATCATTATCGATTTTGCGATTTTGATTTTAAATATATTCGTGTGTTTCTGTTTATGGATTTTGATTATTGGTATTTCCATATTTCTCTGTTATTTCCATTTGCTTTGGTTAAATTTTATTACCTAAAGCCTTTTTTTTTTCCTTTTTTTGTTAACACTTCAACTCTTTAAAATTTTTTATAATCTTCCCTATCTAATTAATTTTCAAAAGCCTCATCCATTTTGAAAATATTCTTTTTTTATACTTTTTCTCCAATCATTTTACTTATTTCCGTTAGATTTATTTTTTTCAATTGTAAATTTTTCGATTTACTCCCTTAGAATTTTTCAATGGAGGTAATTCTCACTTTTTCAATATTTTATTTCCCAGCGAGACAGACTCCGTCGATTAACAGTTCACAACCTCATTCAGTGCACATGTATTAATCTTGCTTTTTCTTGCGCGATATCATTTTCCCGTTAATCTTACATTTTGCGAAACTTTTGCTTTAAACTAGTTCACATCATAAACAAATATATGCACAAGTTATTATTGAATTTTGTCGCCAAACTTTTTAAGATTGTCGATATTTGATGTCATTTAATGATGTGATGTACGATTTAAAAATGGGAATAATAATTTTTTAAAGAAAAATACACAAATTGTTATTTATTTTATTTTATTAATTTAACGTACATTGTTTTAGAGTAAAACATTTTGTTACATATAATTTATACTTAATAAATTTAACACAAGCAAAAATCTTTTTTTAGATTGAACATCGAATTTGTTTTACCAGAGTTTTGACACTCAAATATTAAATTAATGTGGAATGAGCGTAGTCGCAAATTATAGTGATGAGACAATGGTAAATGGCAGTGGAACTGGTTAATGGACAGAGCCTTCGCGTGCACGGGCGATGCGAATGCGTCTCTGCTGCAGAGGTGGTTAACACCGTGGAAAACTCGTGTCCTCAGCCTTAGAACTATTCGGACTCGCAGTGTCGCAGAAAAGTTCAGCTGCATTAATTCGGAACATTGACGGTAATTTTAAAAAAATCAAAATCATTTATGTAACAGAAAGGTTCGAGATGCCTCGCTTCCAAGGTACATGGGTTTAACTGCCTCCTGGATATTGAATTGGTTCATATGCAAGTAATTTTTTAAATTTATAATTTTTTATGAATCCGGTAACGGTTGAATTTATTAAAAAATTTGCACTGATGAAATCGATTCTTTTTTCTATTGACCGTAGCGAGATGTAACTGCAATGAAACGCTCGCAGGAAGGTACATTTGCTTCTTCACATTAGAATAATTCGAAACGTTATGCGAAATTAGCATTTTCGAAGTGTAAAAAGTAAATATTCTTAATAAATCCTTGAAATATTATAAACACTGGAAAGCGAGTAAAGCGGTAACTGATGATTTAGTAAACTCCGAAAAAAAGACAGTTTGAATTCCATTCTGAATCAACTGCTGGAATCTCTTCCAATGTTTAAAAAAAAAAAAAATAAATAAATAACTGTTTCTGAGGACATCGCCCCTCAGGAAATGGAATGCAGTTGTCGGAAAATCCATTTCTCTGTGTCTACCTTGCACCGGGGCAGCGCGGAAAAGATCATCCTTACGCTTCTAATACAATGACATTAGGGAGGGCGCTCTACAACTAAAAATGTTTGATAAGAAGCTGCCTATGACGATGATAAAAATGTAACATATGCATACAACATAACTGGGAAGACAGATAATTTACGTTTTTTGTTTTGTTCTAAAGGAAGAGATGGACTGAAAATAGAAAAGCGTTAAATAAATAGTTTCATATGATTAAACATCCGTTTTGATGAATAAAATCAAGCGACAGAGACAACTTCTCTTAATTCACGCCTAAGTTGATGAAATGCAAAAAAAAGAATTAAAGATCATAGTTATTTCAGAGTAACAAAAAGAGCATTATCTCGAGCTCAGGTAATTTTTGTAGTCTTTTAGTAATTAAGTTTTTTTGTATAAAGTTAGCAAATTTCTTTTCTTTTCAATTCATGCTTTTTCATGCTTCACTTGTTCAGTTTATATTGCAGCTGCACAAGAATTGCATCGACGGCGTTGACCAAGAAGATGAAGTTCCTGTTTCTGCTCCAAATGTTTTAATACCATAAAGAAAATGTGAATATATGCTTTTACATCGGCATAAAGTATATTATAGCGGAAAATTAAAAATCTCTGGTTTTTTTATTTGCTATAACCGAGTCTTTTCAACATTTTTCTCCGTTTAATAGGGATGTAGCGAAGCATGCATTTTCTGCCGTTTAATGCATTTGGATAAAGAATTTTACTGATTTTATTAAATTGTAAATCTCTTGATCGGCACTTATTGTTCATATAAAATCGACAATATTCCTTTTCTTTACCATTCACTTCTCTCTTCGGGTCGCAGAACCATCTTTTTTTACTTCAATCCCTCACAATTCCAGTTTTGTCGCTGAATCATTAATTAACTGACAGTGCCGAAAACCTGAAAAGTTGCAGAATATGAACATTTTTGATGCCGTTGTAACACATCTAGATCTACAATTACGCGGTTATGAAAAACAAAAAAATAATATTAGTAACACGTAAAAATTTCAATTATTTGAAAAAAATAGCAGAGTTTTCCCGAGACTGATCTTCGACTTTCCTTGCTGAGAACTAATCTTAATTCGTTTGCCATATTTGCCTCACTTTATTTATGAATATTTAAAGTATGCTTCCGTCTACAATTAGAAAACTTTCCGCAACGTACTCTGCATTTGATCAAAGTGCTTAATAAGGGTAAAAAAAAGATATTGATATTTACCTATGAGAAAGAGAGAGAAATCCTTTCCTTCGCCTTGCATCTTTGTTTATGTACGTGATTTTCAGTCTTTGTGTAGCTGTTCAATAATATTTGGTATTTACGTCCTGCTAGGTGAACAGGCATTTCCAGACTTAAATAAAAATAATCCGTGCGCGATGTCCGAAACTTCCGCTTCTTTGTCAAAGTTCATTTCGCGTTTTATTGCATCCATAACTCTTACTTGATATTTTTGCCAAACTTAATCCCATTAAAAACAAAATTTATTTGATGGAATTTTTTCTGATGCTTCATCTCTAATCAGTTCTTCATTTCTGTTTACGATATTGTCACAATAAATTTGCAGGGCTGCCAAGAACCTTTCGCCGGCCGAAAGCCTTTCGATATCTAAGATATCTTTCCGATTAAAATATCTGACCGAAAAGGACTTTTGAATATTCCAAATTTCCCACCCTTATCGATACTCGCCCGCATAAAGTGCTTTTCTTAATTTTACTTCGGCAAACTTCTTTCGAGGCCCAAAATCAATGTGCTCTGCGGTGACCAATATTTGCCTTGACAAATCTTTTTCGCAGTGACAAAAACATACTTCGTTGTCTTTCCGCCACGGGAAGTTCATTTACATGGGAAGGAAAATTTGTCAAAAAGGCAAAAATTTATAAACAAATTGATTTGAAATTAGATTTCGTTCACTCCCAAGCTTTTTCGGACGATAACTGGCCGCGCAAAATTTCTGCATATATATATATGTATATATATGAGTATTTTAATAACGTATATTATTTTCAAATTATTTCATATTATTATACGTACTTTCCTTCAGGGAATTTATCCTCTTGGAATACAATTTTAAATCATTTCTAATAAAGATGTTCTCAAATCTAAAATTTTTAAAAAAATGTTTTGGACTGAAAATCGAAATCGATGCTAGACTTTTAAAAAGTTCGTAAACAAAGGGCTCGACTCAGCCGAGTAATAATAAAAATACCCGAGGCAACTGAAAAACTTTGAAGTATCGTCAGATTATATGTATTCAAAATGTACAATATAAATTAGTTAGTTTTCCTCTTAAACATCATTTGATCATAGTACTATTGCTTCTATCCCGGAGTTCAAAGATGCTATGGAATAATAACTAAATAACAGTTATCGATACGAAGTAATTTGGAATACTGGTTTTTTCCTAACGGAACGGTAGCTTATGCGCTTGTTTAAACTCCATATGAAACTCGACGAAAAAATACACAAATAAATCGGCTTCAATCTCAATCAGAATGCGCAATCACCGATTTCTATCCCTTTTCTCCAGTTCATGAGGAAAAAATTCGAAAATCACAAATAAAATTAAGAGAAATCTTGGATAGGAATTATTAAGGTTAAATCGAAATTAGATGAGTCACAAAGAAAAGTCTTCAGGTTTGTAAATCGTGCCAAGATATACTTTGAAGCAGAGTTTAAAACTCCAAAAACAGAAAGTATGAATATTTAATTCATACCCGATAACTGCTCCAACGTAATTGAAGACCGTTTGGAAATAAAAATACTTAATACTTCACAAATCATTAAATAAGTATAAAAAATTTTATAAACAATAACAAATGATATCGCCATTCTATAACGAACAAAGTATCTCTTATCAGTATCGTGAGATGCTAGCAAAAAAAAATCAAGATTTTTGGAGATCCTGATCCGTATCTTTAACTGTTGAAATAAGAAGTGGCAGCCAAGTTCGGAGTGTCGTTTTAAATCTCAATTTGAAAACTGTGTTTATACACTTGTATATCTGACACTTGTGAAGGTTGATTTCGTTTGGGTCAGGAGAAATTTTCAGAAAATCTGAACGGAATATATCCGAACCGTGCATCAAATGACTTTGGGATACTCTCTTTGTCTGCGGCGAAACCCCCAGTGTCGAATCGCGAAAACCCAGTCCATTATTCGGTTTTCATTTCATATATATCAATATACCATTGAGAAACTTCAATCCTGACAATAGAATTGACAATTAATTATAAGGTGCAATAAAACCAACATGTAATCCTTATAACTTCATGGCTATGATAGATACAATAAGTCTTTATCGTTAGAGGAAGGTTTTGTATTTTTGTAGTAATTAAAAAAGACCGGCTAAAACGTTTGTTCCCAATTCCAATTAATGAAACTTATAGAAACCCAACTCTCTTTGTTACATTTTATTACAGTGAAGCTGAAGCCAAGTTCTGTGTTTAAAAAAAGAACAGTGGAATAAACACATTTTTGGAAAAGAAAATATTTGTATTTTCCTCACTAATAAAAAGTTGGAATCGCTTTTTATAATTGACGTTGATTGTGATAAATATTTTTCTTTATTATCTTTGCAGATTGATCGACGAGTGCAGAAGTACAGTTGGCATCCTTTGTGATCAACATAGGTGTCATCGCGTGCATTGCGAGCGGGCGGGGCGTGGGAGGGCCTCCAGTGCGCCCCGCCTAGCTGCCGCTGCTCCCGTAAGTGTTTAACTTATAGCATCCGTTGCAGATGAGGATTTTAAATTTCTTCCCTCAGGAAGGAGGCGGAAATTTTTCAAAATTGTAATTTTATAAACTATTTCTGAACCAAAAACATAAATAAAATTTAATAAATTTTTGAAAAATGAAATAACGCAATATTTTTAACTTGAAAAATATGTCCCATAATTTTGGATGCCAAATAACAAACCCATTGGGAAACTTGGCGCAGAGTGAAAAGAGGCGAGGAACGCTTCTCGCATTTGCCAAGTTTTACAGAGAATAAATAGCTGGGTTTTCCAAACTTTTTTAATTCGTGGCATTTTTCTTTCCTTCATTTTATCAGCGAGACGATTCTTCACCAACAGCAAAAGAAGGAGTTCGGTCGGTGAAATACCAAAAAATATCATCGTGGATAAAAAGCAAAGTAAGCAGTGTGTATGGATGAAGTGGCCCGCTCCGGCATCATTAACAACATTTGTCTGTTCTTAAATTTTCATTTGGTTCAAGTGTTGTCAACAAGGTTTCTCTCTTTATTTCTAATCGGTTATCAGTGCCGTAGCTCCTCCCGTCGCGCAATTTCTCTATCATTCAATACAGGCCAGTACCTTCATATTTTAAAGTGCTTATCGGTTTTCGAATTTTTTGTCTTCGAATTTTTTCACTGCGCCTTAGGTTTCCCCGTTTGTTTCACCTCTTTCAGGCCGGATTGCCCTTGCTCCAGGCAATCAGAAAGATTTTGTAAATGCGATGGGGGTTTGTTGTTTCCAGAATTTTATTTTGCGTTATTAATGTATTCGATTAAAATAATCTGTCGGATACACAATCAGATTCACCCGTGAGATCATCGCCGTTGGTGCACATACGCGTTTCATGTTTCCACAAAAACTTTGTTTTTACTTCGTCTTGGAGTTGCCATCGCCATTTTTATTGAGGCCACTTTACTTTTTCTCCCTAACCCGATATTTTCGTGTCCGCTTTTTTTTATTTTCTTTATATCAGAGCACGTTAGAATTTGAAGTTTGGCTTCCGCAGCACTTAAATATTCAATGGTCAAAAAAGTGTGGTAAAAGAAAATATTTATTTTAACAGTAATTTAAATTATATAACTTATATTGATTAACTTAATCGACTAAAATTAGTTTTCATGTTAATACTAAAAAAATGTAACGAAACAATTTTGTTACATTTTATAATAAAAAATAGATGTAAAAATCTGAAAGAAATTTGTTTGATGTATTTAGTTACAGATTTACATAATCATCATATATCAGATCTTAATGATATTTTAGCGAGCTTGAAAAATCGAATTCTGCATAGGCAAATTACTGAATCTATTTATTGAAGTAAACAGAACCCCCTACCTATAATTATGAATTCAGATATAAAAAAAGATGTATGTTGTTTTACTTTTAATGCTTGGAAATGCATTCCTGCTAATGGTAACGAATGGTCTTCCTTCCTGTTGTTTATCATGGACATAGAAGAACATAAAACTTATTTCATTTATCTAGATGAGTTCCCATTATTCTGATTGAATTAAATTCACACACGAAGATTGCTTTACTTATGTATTTTGGCAAAATACAAAGTATTTAATCGATACTTTGTTGTTTTGGATACTCGTCGCAAAATATTACCTGACGTTAAATGAAAATTAATGAAAACGAGAAAATTCTGAAAATTCATAATAAGTACAGTATTTTGTCGTTTTTCTGATTACCAAAAGATTATGTTCTTTTTTTTTGTCGCTTTTGCTGCGGCTATTTTCAGTTTGTCTAGCCCCAGTGCTTTGATGCTGAACTCATTTAGTCCTCGCAGTTAGTTTTGATTGATTTACATGTTTCCTCACTTTTTTAGGCTCTTATTATTTTTATCAAATTCAAATCGTAAATTTACCTCATTCGCGTTACGTTTTCTTTGATTTCATGTAGTGCCTTGTGTTTAGTTGATATCTTGTATGAGAGTATATAATTCAAGCCAATTTCAAATGCTGCCCATTTAATGGCTTTCAGTGTCAAAATTTTGCTTTTTGGAGGAGATTTTTTTAAAGGCTTTAAAAATGAATGATAGTTAATTTTTGCCATACAAATTTTTTGGATATTAATCCCTAGTATGAGTATTGAAAAAGCGTGTTTCTCAGTTATTAAAAATACTTACCTTCATGTCCGTGCATTTTCTGGATGCTTTATAACATTTCTTATTTAACATTCTCGTTATCATTGTTACGGCATTGGTTTTAAAAAAAACTCCCGGCATAATTTTTGGCCAAGGGTATTTTGAGTTGTTGCTCAACTCCTGTAACTGTGTATTAATTGATTTTAACAGTCAAGAAATTTTTGAAATTTTATTTTATTTTTAGAATAAATCGAAGGAGACAGGGATAATATAACTTTTCTATATGTTCAACGTAATTTTTATAGTGGAATCGTATTTAGCCTTTATTAGAACTGTAACATGACTTCATTTTCTTCGCTGGAATCTCTTTTTGCAGAGATTATATGCACTGCATTAATCGGACCAATTTTTTATTTATTGTTTTCAGTCCGTACGTTATTACTTTTATTGCGCAGCCTGTTGTTTCATTCACGTATAGTGAATTCACTAATTTCTTCTATATTCAAGTAAAACGCTGAAAATAAATTTGATGACCTGATCATTGACCCAAGATTGACTGGTTCATCAAACACGACCAGACGTTTTTATCGAACTCACGGTCACCTTCCTTTGACAAAATAATAAGATAAATCTCATCAAAACCTTTGCTTTGCTCTTTCTCCATTTCGGCAGACCCGATTTGACCAAAACTTCATGGAAATATTTAAAAATGACAAATTGTAAAAAAAATAGCAAAGGCTTACATTTTATTATTCGCTTGACTAAATCGTCAATTAACAAGATAAAGCGGTAGTCGTAATATGTAAAATAAAAAATTGTGTTTAAGAATATATAATTTTCAAACTTTGATTGCCACCGGTTCAAGAAAATCGGGAAAATTTGAGAACGTATTAAAATCATAGCAGTTGAGTAAGAAAGTTTAAAATTAAATAGTTAAGATATTTACGTAGAAAATTCAAATCCGAGCCAAAGATCTAAAAATGTGAAAATTACTACATATAAAAAAAAAAAAAATTTATCTAAAGTGGTGACATCTTGGCAGTTTGCTTTCAGAGGCCGCGTTCAACACCCAATTTGAAAAGAAATTTCCTCGTAGGCGATTCAATTTGGGAGCCAAATATTTTAAAAATTACTTAATCGTTAATTCTGTCGAATCTTGATTGTTCTGAAGATAGGGCCAAGAAGCAAATATGACTAACAACAGCTATCGGTGAATAAAATAATTCTTGGGAAACATGAGGAAATATTTTTGTCCATACGCAGATTGAAGAACAGCAGGAACTAACATTATTATTCGGCAAACGACTAAAGTTGCACCTTGTATGTAATGAATTCTCATATGAATTCTGATTTTTTTCAAAAAATTAATGAATTTCGGTAGACAAAATTTATGCAAGAAATTAATAAATAGTTTTTCATTAAAAATTAATAATTTTTTATTTAAAAATTATCATAAGAATCTACATTAATTAATCATAAGATATTAATTAAACATAATTAATCATAATCTAGCATAATAAATCTTTGCAAATATTTTTTTATTTTTAATTTCAGTTTTAATAGCATTATATTAAAAAAATACTTTTTTAAATGAGATTTTTGTTATAACCATAACAGACATCGGCTGATGATCTAAAATAGTGTTTTAATAAAAAAATCCCAGCCAAGATTTGTAATGTCAAATGTATTATGACAAACAACCTAAAAAAGTTTATTATTTATTCGGTTTTGTTAGTGTAGTTTACACTTATTTTCTGTACTCATTTTTCATTTTTTCATTTTCTTTGCAACATCATAAAACTGAGCAGGTTTACCTTTCATTTGAAATAACTATTATATCTTTTTTAATTTAAAATTCTATATTTGCAACATTACGTAAAATGCTCGGTAAAGTCATAAAATCAAATACAAATTACATTAGTTCTCTATAACCTCAAGGTTTTATTAAAATTTTAAAACATTTCGCAAATTATAAAAAGATCTTTACACGGCACTTTTTTACTTCATTCCTTTGCTTTTGCGGATCTAATTATAATTTTTACAATAATTCGTAATTACACTAAGAACATTGTAAACGAAAAATCTCATTTCCTTTAATAAGTACTGTTTTTTTTTTTTTTTAGAAGAAAAGAGAATAGGCTTCTTGGTGTGAGTTTTTCAAACCTAAAATGTACAATTCTGAGTATCTCGTAAAACTCATCGGGTTTGAAAAAATTACACACTCAGTTATTACCCATTTATGCTAATATTAATAATAGTAATTACAATAATAATAAGAATATGATGATTATGATGGGAACAAATCAATCAACAGTCAAATCTATTTCTTTTTCATATTGTATCAATTTACTAATCGATATCTTATACGAGTTATACTATGTTATAATAAAACATAATATTTTATTATGTTATGCTTACATTTTTATCTTAGCTCATAAGATAATAAAAGCGTAGTGTAGCTTTTCAATAACGAAGAGAAATTGCTAGAAATTAACCAGAAATTTTCTTGCAATATAATTTTTCAAATTTTTTTTTGAGCTTGATAAAAAATGTAAGTTGGAAGAGATTTAATTAAGCTGAAATTAAAACCGCAAATTTTTTTGCGTCAAATAGGTTTCAATTCAACTACGAGAGAATTGATCAAGGGATGTGTTCACGAAATTTATATACTTCGTGTCTTTTAGAATGTTGTGTAAAGAAATAAGCTTTTAATAGACTTGATTGTTTAACATATAACTTTTTACCTTGTTTATCAATCTTGTCTATTAATTGCTTTAGGAATAAGCTTTCGAATATACTCTCTGGCTGCTGATATTTTGGGCTTGGGAATTGGCGAAGAAGGCCGACCTTTTTCAGAGAGCCAATTTAAGAAAATTCATTGGCAAAGTTTCAGGTCGGAATCGTATATCATACGATACACGCTGGGAAATCTAAATTCTCAGCTACAGAAATGCTCTATTAGAGCTTGTATTAGAGGAATATAAAGGCAATCTTTTGTGGCCAAAAATGATATAGAGCATACTTCTCTTAATGATACGCTCATGTAAAGAAATGTAAAAAAAAAATCAATCAGTTTTTAGCCCAACAAGAACAATAAAGAACGTTTCCCTTGATATCAAAAGAAACCATGATTCCTTTCATCACGTATGCCAATCCCGCGAGTATCATTCGTTTATATTAAGAAACTTAAATTTCTTCGGAAAGACAATTGCAAAATCAGATTAATGGAGTTTTAGATTCCAATATAAGAATTTTGACCGAGAAATGAGATACCAGAAAATTAGTCTTTCTTCGGTCATATCATTTTTAATAATCCGCTTGTTAGTTAAAGAGCATTGTTTTTACAATTGAAAACTCAAAACCAAAGCGAATGCAAGGAAGTGGAGGAAATACAATTTACTCATTTTATATTTGTAAAATATTACAAATATAAGTGATATATTTATATCACTTTTTTCATTCTTTAATTATTTAAATTGGCTTGAAAACTTACAAATGGAACTAAACCGCAAACGGAGGATCAAGAAATGTTTGTGGAATTCAGTCCTTTATAAGTATTATCTCTTGCCAACTATATAAATATTGCGAAGGGAAAAGTGCTTCCAAAGTGAGCTTTTTTGCGTTTTCAGGTACTGAATTGCAGTTTGGGATGGAGAGAATTAATCAGGAATTGTTTGCTCGACGTGAACGCCTAATTCGCCTTCAAAGTGTTCAGAATGACGTAGCATTGAATCTTCCGCCCTCAATACCCTTACCGGACGGTGAAGAAATTCCATATGGCAGTGCTACAAGACTTAAAATTCGCGACCGAGAGCAGGTGAATGAAAAAACCAAGAAGATTTTGAATTTCAATCAAAACCCGATGAAACTTGGATTTTTTTATTTTACAACCACTTATGCAACAGATTGGTTAAGAAGCGTCCTTATTTTGATCTGTTGCAAAAGAATCGTGCAATACGACTGACGTACCAAGCGGACTATCCTTTTAAAAGGAATTGCCTTTAATATTATGGAGCTAACACCTCAAAGAAGAAAAGATGCCTCAGTTGGGTACAATAACTGTGAAGAAATATGTTAATAATAACAATTCATTGGAATTGACAATTTCAGTGTTGGACTTTAGATATATATAATATTGTAATAATTAATATACTTTTAATATTAAAAACAGTATAATACACTTATAATATATGTGGAATTTAAAATAATTTATCGGAATAGTCAATTTCGAAATGATCCTCAACAAAAAGCTAAATGATAATGAAAATCAGGTCTTAATAAAAGAAGTGTCTACTATTTGTAATGATGGTTATATGTATATATAAATATTCAAATTATTTTTTTTTTAAACTTTTAATAAAAGAATTTTTTAAATTCAAATTATCTTGGAACTTTAATACATTTTGAAATGTCTTTTACGATATGACAAGAAAGATGTTACATTTGTTGCTTTTCGCTGTCTCAGATACGCCACTTAGGCAATATCAGTATTTTACCTGATAGGTAAATATAAGTCACTGATCAAAAATTGAATCTTTCAGATTCAAACGTATTATTTTTCATTTATTCATTATGACATTAAATTAAACAAATTATTTAACTTTATATGTGAGATTGGTCAGTTTCAGTTCGAACAATGCGAAACAAGTTATATTCCTGTAAAACATCCAAGTTTCATGAAAAAACCCTTACGAGTTTCTGTTCGACTCTTAAACTGTATTTATTTTTTTGCAATCTATACGATGTCTAATTCAAATTAGTTACTAGTACTTCAAAGGAAAATTTTTATTTTTCGATATTTTAGGAACAGGAAATTTTCCAGAAGTGCATTCGACCTCCCCCAAACAAAACCGTCTTCGACAGGGAATTTATTCCTTTTCGATCAAACTCCGCAGAGCTATTCGCCTCCAGTTGGTCGGACAAATCTAGCGGCGCAAACTTAGTAGCTCAGTGCCATGGCGCCGGCAATCCTCCTTCCAAACGGTCACCCGATTCGACAGGTAAGTGAAATATCTTATCCAGGAATTTCAATGCCTATTTCGCTCCAATTCAGACAACTCAATTTTCTTTAAGGAAGAATTTTCCGGTCCTGGAGCGGCAGACGATGCTTTTTTTCCACCGAAGAGGAATCGCACACCCACTGTGTGCCTTCCGTGACTGCTCCAACACGCCGTTGTCATCGACTTTCCACATTTCTGGATGGCGCAGGATCCAGCCTCACGTCATTCCCTATCGTGCGCTGCTTGGTTCATGCGGACCGCTTTGCTTCCATGGACCAGAGACAGGTTTTCGATATCCGTCCTAGCGAACGACCGAGATTTCGTTCTGCCTGCCAACCATCGAGCGAAACTCATGCGAGGGATTGCAAAATTGGAAAGGAATGAAGCGGCGGCACTACCTGATAATCTTTTCCGAGCCGGTATAGATTTTTATTGTTTATAGTGTGCAATGTGTATCTGAAGGCAAAATAAACTATTTAAAATGTGTATATTTTGCGTGAAAACTCAATTCCCCTGCTTTTTTCCTACTACAGTTTCAGATTGTACACCATAACTTTGAAAACCTAAACCTGTTTATAAATCATATGCAAGATACCGCTTCATAGACCTCATGAGGAATTATGTACGAACTATCTTCATAATGAACTACGAAATCTCATGTACAAGAAGAGTTTCTCTATGTTCAATCTCCAGTTCGTAAATGTAGATTTGCATTAGTTGTAAAACATAACATACCTGAATCTCTCTGATCTCACTGTCGGATTGGGGTCATTGAAATTAAAAACCAATATTGCTTCTCTTGCAAATCGACTTGTAATTTCCGAATAATCTTAAAGAATTTTCTCATAGATGCTTTCTATATTATCGTATCACGCGGGAGTTAAGATAATTGAATCAAATATAAATTATAGATAAATAACCGGGTCGGCTACCTTTGAAACTTGTGTCTTGGTGTACATGAAATGAATTACGATTAATGACGAGTAAAAGGCGAACGATTGTTTACCGTCCAATTTTGCTTTTTATTTCACATTTATAAAATGCCTGATTGTTAAAGATTGTTTAAATTGTTTCTCCGAAAGATGTGGCAAAAACTCAGCGATTTATCTGATCACGAAGGACCCGTAAAAGCATCGACTTCTTTAAGTTTTCGAATGAGAAATTGTGCTTTGAAATTTAGTCTCTCCCCCTCCATGACGTTTCAATTAAGATCGAAATTGCTCCGAGTTAAAATGGTATACGTCGAACAGTCTACTAAAAGAATCAAATCACGCAGATGTGATAAATTTCTTTACGTATACATCATTTTGAAGGTTTTTCATTTCGGAAGCGAAAAGCAACAACAGTCACACACTGATAAAGTGAATTTTATATAGTACTTAAGTATTATAAGCAAATTCACTTTGTGATGATAATTAGGGAGAGCTCATTTGATGTAACGATATTAAATTAAAGAAGCAAAACGTAAATGAATTTTTTCTCAAATAAATGTTTATGAAATGAAAAATGAATGTATTTTTTATTTTAGAAATAAAATCTAAAATCCTTAAATCATCTTACATTTAGAAAACTTTCAATTAACAATAGATCAAAAAAGTATTGATCCAACTGACTAAAAGTTAATTGTCAAAAAGAAACGAGGAAAATTGCTGCAATCATCCTCTCGTTTAAGATTACACTTGAACACCTAGCCACATTTGGCCGGGAAGTGAAAATTGTGCAATCATTAAGGACTCTTGGAGTAAACCATGATAGAATTGAGAAATTATTTATAATATATATATTAATACAAAAAAAAGTAAGGAAAATATTAGAGCATTTGAGCAAAATGGAATTTGCTAAGGCATCTGATGCGACGGCAAAGTTAAATGGATATTACCGGTTCAACTTCAAAATCAACAAATTCTTAAACTGTTTGGTTTCATTATATATGAAACAACCCAAATTAAAAACATCGAACGTAGATATTACAGTCGTGCTGTGTTCCGCAGAAGAATATCGCCGCGTGGCCTGTGGGACGTCACAGTGCACGACTGTGGGTTATGGGGAGGGTTTTTAATGAGTGCAAGCCTCACACTCGGCGGCTCGGTGCCACTAGGGTGTTTGAGGCTTTTGCCGCACATACAAGAAAAAGGAAAAAAAATATATTGCAATCATTGTAAATAGAAAGGAAAAAGAACAAGTAGAATACGATGCGACATACCTACATTGCCCCAATCTTACGTTTTAAAATATTTTTATGTGTAAAAAGATTTTTCATTTGTTTTGACTTTTACAAACCCTTTCCTTACTTTGGCTTGAAAATCTCTAATAAGCGAAGAAAAGTGTTGAAAAGACTTCGTTATTGCACAGAAAATCAGAGGCTTTTTTAATTTCTCTTCTAAAATATACTTCACGAATAGAGGAAAAACAAATACATCTTCGCAGTATCAATAATTTTAGAACAGGAAGTAAAACTGCACCTTCTTAATCAGAGTCTGCGATATAATTCTGTGCAATTCCAGTATAAAAAATCAAGTAAGGTAAAAAATAGCATGAATTAAAGTGAAATAGCAATCTGCTTATTTTATGCAACTTACTCTGGTGCAAAACGCTGCGAAAGACTCCAAGAACTTCATCTTGCTGCCGAACATGACATCCACCACATTGGTTGAAGCATGATCATTATCGTTAGTTATTCTAAAATTTGGATGCTTACTCGCCCCAAATTGAACAATGCAAAAAACTGTGTCGGGCCATGTCCTAACGATTTGAACTTCGATGGGCTTTACCCGGATGCGATACAGCTACAACCCGACCTAAACTGTCGGCAACTTTCAATAGGAGAGTCTACCATGGAGACATTCGACCCCATGAAAGAAAAGCTGATGGATCGTCCCCACAATAGACAGATAAATCTGTCGCTTATTCAACAGTAGGCTTCAGAATTTGGCACTCCGTCGCCATGACGGTTAGGCCTAGAAGAAATTGTCCGGACCACATAAGTTTCTGAGTGCTATCTTTCCGATATTAGTTCCACGTCTAGATAAGGCCTGGTCATAGATTATTGAAAATAGTGTAAGATATTTCATTTCGTGAAGAATCTGGATAATCAAATCGAGTGGGTCACGGCTTGTGACAGCGGTCATGAATCGAGATGCCTTCGGTGTTAGTCTTGAAAAGCACCATTCTCAGTTCCAGGTTTCGCATTCATTCTACAAGTTCAAGCTCAACTGGAATGATGTCTTTTCTATGTCACCTCCTCATACGTTTATGAAAATGTCGATGGAATAACGCATCGAGTCCATCTTAGGTTAAATAGGAGAGAATAGAACGACGTCGTACCCATTGCACTCTATCTCAGATCTGTTCCTAAATGGGTATCTCTTAATATTCAACAGCAAGCCTCACGAAATACGATGAGTCTGGAGACAAAGCTCATTTTTAATTACCTTGCCTTCCTTCATGCTAACCTGATCATTTTTTAATGCACAGGATCAAAACTATCGTGGAGCACCCTATTTGGATAAAGAATCTTCTCCCATAAAATCTTGTCGCATCTTTTCGGTGTTCGATGGACGGCCACATTTTTAATAGAGCGATATATATGATGTGTCAGGATGTACAAACTGCGGCAGCATTATGAGGCCTGTGGTTTTCTATGGATCTCATGGAAAAACGTGCTGCTTTGCACATTTACATTTGCTAAACCTACTTAGTTATGCAGGCGCTTAAACTACGCTTAAATCCTCCCTGGTTTCTGATGAAGAAGTTACCTGAACTGTGTTTTCCAACATCTTTTTCCCATTCCGAAGATGAAAAATAGTTGCGCTCAACACGGTTCGGGGCGTCACTCACTTATTTTCATCATCGACAGCCTCTCTATCATCATTCGCGACATCTCTTTGCGGCAGCTTACGAATCCACCGCGCACGTTCTTCCTTATGTCTGTTCTATCCCAAAAGCGTAAGATATGGCGAGTAGTGTGCATTGTGGCAGCAGTTGCATTTATAGACAGCCTCTTTGGATCCTCGCAAGATATCGATCAAACGATCCATGACCCGTAAAGAGCTCGATAAACTCATACATAAGTTCTCGTTGATCCATCCATTTGAACAAAATTTGGAAGCTTTACAGTCAGTTGGCTTTTTTTTTTTGCTAAATGCCATGGCTTCTGATTTTTTCGGAATTCTCTATGTAACCTAGGCGATCTTTATCGTCGCTATTACACTTCCAAAAGCCGAATCTGCCTTAAGTATTGCATCTGATGATGTTTGATCAGCTGCGATCTACCAAAGTATCATCTGCGAAGCAAATTACATTGATATCAGCAATATCGCGTAAGAATAACTGCGTCAAAAATGAAAAATCCTTTTTTTTGAAGATTATTTTTTTAAAATGGCTCCAGAGATGATACGAATAATTTAGCAAGATTAGTCACTGGAAAAAAAATGCAAATCGATTAAAAAATGCAAGGTTCATCTTGTCTCCGCCAAGAAATATCTCGGGGGACGCGCAAAAATCCTGCAAAAAAGAGAACCATAATATGATATTGAACCGATAAAATAACCATATCACCCAATTATAACAGTGCATCTAAATCACTGAATATCAGTTTTGAGCACCGCTAACAGTCAGATAAAACCTGGCTAAGAGCGAAATGTATGCTGGAAGACCGCTTGTCAGACACAAAGTAGTTTAAAATAGAGATGCCGTTATGTCCATTTTGTTTCTTCATTTTGAAATCAAATGGGATTTCCGAAATTTTAGAAACTTTCTTTTACGATGTGAAATTTTTTGTGAAACGCAAAATAGTTTAGAATTTTTATGAATTATTTATGAAAACTTAAATTATTGAAAAAAACTCAAGTGCTTTAATTTTTTAAAGTTTTTTTAAGCTTTAAAAAACGAATATTTACTATTTTCATTTAACATGCTTTATTTTAATTTTAGTAGCAAGCGAAAGAATTCCACCTCTAGAATGAGCTCTTACTGAAAAAAAAACCTACTCAAATGGATTAAAAATACAGTCTACCAGATGACACGGAAAAATTCCCACAAAACTCCAGTTATACTGACAGAACATTTATCCCTGATATGCGCAAACTAAAAATTTTGTTTTCTGCAAGTGGTTTTTGTGAAAACAGAAACAGAGTTATTGAAAATTAAATGCTTTTTAATTTTAATGAGGATTGGATTTTTATCTAATGAAAACCAGAAATTTCTTTCTTATAGTTTTTCTTAATTCCATGGGAAGAAAATCAAAGAATCTCAGAATTCAGTGGCTACATCTCAATCCCATTAGGCAGCATACCACGTCAAACCTCTCCGTCATGTCAGCGAGAGCCTTTCTGTCAGTTTCAGCCATTTTCTTCCGTAGAACCTTAGCATGAGTCCGGATACTTCCGTTGTAAAGGCAAAACTGCTTTCTTCGATTCCACTTGGTCTCCTTTTATCCATCATTGCTCAACGGATATCGTTCGCGACAGGGATCAACCTGAACAAGTAGTTATTCTCGAGGCTAATCTTTCCCATATCATTCTCGTTCCTGAAATTCTTTCAGATAACGATCTATACGGAAGAATTTTCCTTATTGTGGAATTCAGCATCTGAAGAGGCAGCGGAGTTCCATGTAACGCAAAACGTTTGCAATTTTTGTTTTCAATTATTTTATATACAAACTCAGTTTCGATTATGTATAAGAATATTCCAGTGTATGATACGTATTACGTACTTCAAATATATAATTAACTATCGGAAATGTTTACGGTTGCCAAACGGGGGGAATAAGGGGCAAATGACCGCGTTGAAATTTGAAACAATACGAAAATGGCGGTTTGCTGCAATCAATCTCGCGGCACAGAACGAAAAGGGTGACATCTGACAAGGATTCCAGTACCGTCCCATTCCGATTTATCTATTGGTGGAGTGTGGAGTCCGATTTATCTGCTGGTGGAGAGTATTTTCTCCCCTCTGGGAGATTTTCAAATATTTGTGAAGCGCGAAAGTATTGATCTTCAATCGTCACGTCTGTGAATAGCAATTGGATTGCCCGGGAGTACATTCAAATTTTTTATTCGATTTCTTACGTACATTAAAGAAATTCAATTGCTGAATGTATATGCTGAAAAAATTATTTTGCATGAAGGAAATAAAATATTTTTGTATTTAAATGGAAGTTTAGAAAAAATTAAAAAGAAAAAAGAATCATTTAGAAATAAAGGAAAGTAAAATAACAAGTCAGGTTAAGTTTGGATTTTTCCGGCGGGGGCCTCGGCTCGGAGTGCGTCGCCTTTACGCCTGGGTGGTCCTCTCCCTGCTTCTGTACAGAGCTCCCGCGTGGCGTGCGGCCCTGTCTGCGCCGGAGCGTGGTGAATGCCATTCTTCGGAGCAAGATCGCGTGGGACAGTTTCTCCGCCTTCTGCGAGGGCGTCATGCGCACCAAGGAGGCTGCGGAGAGGGTCAGGGAGGTGCAGGAAGACCATCCCCCTCCGTTCGGATGGCAAGGGTCGCCCGGCGGAGGCTCGTGCCTCCGGACTGGTCCGGACACGGGACGACCCCGTGACTGGTGAGGGGGTCGGACAATTCGGCCTCCTCCTCCCGGAGTGGAGCATCAGGTTGCGCCCCCGGGAGCACGCGGAGTAGGTCCCACCAGTGATAATTCCGTGTGGCGAGTCCGAGTCCCATGCGGCCCCAATATACACCCAGGGGTGCCCGGAGGTTTCACCTCGGAAAAAAAAAGGATTTTTCCGGCGAATAAAAATTCTGAAAATTTTTATCTGGCTTCGAGAAAAGAACACAGTCTTTCAGTTATTCAAATAAAATTTCATTTTATAGTAAAATCAGAACAAAGAAAAATTTGCATTTTCGAATAGACTTTCGATATCGATCTTTTTTTCTATGTCTAAAATTTCTTAAATGTATATGGGACATATCTTCTTCATGATGTAAAGAAAAGAAAAAAGGGGTATAATTTGGAGTGATTTTCATTTTTTTAACATTGAAAAGTCAGTTTTAAAACTGGAAGGCTAAATCTTTACGAAAATCAAGTATGATATACTTCAAAAGAAGCAACGCAGATTCGTAAGTGATCACACAAGCTATGTAATAATTGTTCATGTTTTTGAACGCGAAAGATTCATTCTAAATGTAATAAAGTAAACCTGCCTAAAATTTCTAACTCCATATCCCTGGCCCAACTTAACAAACATTTTTTGTACTGTCTGCAATACTCAAATTCTGTGGCTTAGTCGGAAATTATACGCAAAAGTATGAAGTAAGTATATCTAAGTTTAGTTTCAACATTCGCTTTCATCATGGGATCTTAAACAAAGTTTTTCTTTAACTTGTTTTAACTTATTTTTTGTTAATCTGATTAATTATTTTCTTGAAAGAAATAAAACATATGATACTGAAGAGGGCAAGATAATTTGAAGCAAAACATTTTTACAAATTTTGTTGCAAATTCAAAAAGAAAAACCTAATCTTATCTGCGGCATTAAACTCCCTGCTATAAATAAATTAAGAGGGAAATAGATATTTAATATTAAATTGTGCTAAAAGCAAAGTGAAATTGAAATTCTTTTATTTCATCTCAATAAACTTCAAGTGAATTAATTTTCAGCTGGGTGAAATCATCAGCTAATGGTGTCTCAAAATAGTATTTATAATTTATTCTAGCACTTGGCGCTTTAACAATAATTTTGACTAAGATTGAGAGAATGTATATAACCCGGCATTGCCAGAAAATGATTCAAGCGACAATTCGGGGCAATTGTAGATTGTGAAATATTGTGAAATGTGAGATGAAGGGATACAGAGGCCAAAAAATGGAATAATATAAAATAGAAAGAATTTTGATGTTTTCATCTGTCCTTAAATAGGCGGACTGATATCCGATGAATTTTTGGCGCAATGATGTTAGTCGGAGAAAAACTTGGCGACACTCTTTTGACCAATATCAGAGCTGTCGCTAAAATCTAAGAGTATAACAGGCTGATATTATACCGATGCTGAAAGTCTTTATTCATGAATATTTTAAACTTTGTTTCCTTTCTTCAGTTCTACACAGGAATTTACGCTCTTGCATTTTTCTAACTGCTAATTGCATATTATACTTGAAAGAGGATCTTCCTGTTCCGAAATCGAATGAATGGGAATCACATTTGATTTTCTTCTCTAAGTTTTGTTCTCCATTTTATTCTCCGACAATGTTTTAGAATCAATGTTCCCTCAGATGTTATTTCTCTTTTCATGGTCGTTTTCTCAGGCGAATTCTATTCCTGTCAGTTACCTGTAACTTCTAAATTTGAATTGTCATTCATCAAATTTTCCATCTCCATTTCTGAATAAAAATTATTCCAGCTTTAAAAAATTATTTTCTTGCTTCATTTTTTTCTTCCATTCTGAGTCTCTTAACGTTTGTTTTTCTTTTCTCATTAATTCAGTCAGTCGGTTCATCACGTACATTCTTATATTCGCTTTATTTCATTTTTAAATTGGCTCCTAAAACAAATCAGTTGGTACTTTGTGTAAAATGATCGAAATTCTTATTCGATATTCGCTATAATATCAAAATGCATTCTGAAAAGTTTTCTGTTTTTATGCAAACAATACATAAAAAGGTGAAAGAACTTGTTTCATTGTGGTGATAAAAAAACATTATCAGCAAGAAACTCAAGTTTGAATTTCAGCTTATGTTCATGATTATCAAAAAATAATTTATTATTTGATTTTGTCGGTCACCGATTCTCATTACTTTCTACTTCGCAATACCTAATGTGTTAAATTATGGTATGCCATGTGATATACATATCCGGAAAATGACGGTTTCAGATTTTTGAATTGTTCTTTAAAACAATGAAAAATTAATCAGGAAAGGCTGTTTTAGATGAGGTATTTCAATTAGTCAAATCAAGAAACATTTTACCAATAAGGTGATGACGTGAATCCTCAAGTGTAGTAATTTATAATTTTGTTTCTGACCTAAACCCCCTCCCCCAAGCTGCAGCAGCTCTGATTAATTTATATATCTTTTTAAAAATGTGCTATAAAATACCATTTCATTGGAATTCAAGGGAAAAAAATCCAATTTTCTCGTTTGACTTTTCGAAAATAGTGAAATTTCGTTGCATATATTGATTGTTTCCAAATTATGAAAATTATATTTATATTTAGAAAATACATTTAAAATTAATGTAAACCATCGGCATGTTATAGAAGCAAGAACTCTTATTAAAACATAATTTTCCCTAATACCTAAACTATGAAAAATGATTATGAAAGAGAAGAGTTATAGCTTTAGTAGCTTTTTTTTCATAACATACGTTGATCTTTTACTAAAGACATCAGATGTATTTGAGTGCATTCAACTTATAATTAAGGTTTAAATTTCGGATTATTTCGACATTTTCATGGCATATATACATATATTAAATTTTTCATTACATCCCTCACCTAGGAAATAATTAGTCAGTCCCCTCTTAAAAAAAGTGCAAACGTTTAAGATGTTTTTTAAAACTTCAGAAGATACAATTCAATTCTCTTTCGGTTATTTAAATTACTGAAAACGAGATGAATTTATTATTAATTTCACTCTTGTAAAATCGAAGGAAGCACAGCCGATGCTTAAAAATGGTATTTAATAACTTTCCTCATCAGACGATTCAAGCTAATCGAAATCTCGTGTTGTCAGATTAGAAAATCTTAATTTTTGCGGAATATTTTTACAAGTAATCCATAGATCACTTCATTTATCGCAATCTAATTAGTTTTAACTTGCATAATGAAATAATTTTTCCACCAAATTAAGATTCACATTCAACAATTTCTCATCTACTGTTACGTTCGTTGACAAATCTTAGAATGATAGTCTCTGCTTGAGAGCGACGCAGATGTCATGCTCGGGATCTCTTTTTCCAGGGGAATTTATTTTCCCTAAAATCTGACTATTTATACTTTTCCCTAATACTGACTATTTATTAGCAGAGAAAAATATCAATAAAAAAACCGCAATGAAGTGCAATAATTTGTCAGCGAATATATATCATATACGGAGAACAGGAAGTGAAAGCCATAACTAATAACCGCTGATATTGCCGATCTGTATCACAACTAATTTTTGGGTCAATTATCAGAATACCCTCTGCTATCTGAAATCTGAAATTTCTGAAAATCATAATGTATGTGCCTGATCATTCCATACCTGATAAAGATATATTGGATCTTTGCAAAATATCTGGAACGTCAATTTTAATTATGATGCCAGAGAGACTCGTAAAATATATTTTGAGAATAACCGGGTCACAAAAATTCAGTGTCTGATGATACTTCTAAAAGCCAATATCATAAAGAATTTCTGCGGAAGGCACTTTTTTCTGTTTAGAAATCATACTATTATGATTATTTCTTAAACAGTCCTTTCTGAGACCTCAATATAATAAATTCTTATTGCATATGAAGAGAGATCTCTTATCTTAGATTCTCGCGAAATTTTTTTAAAACACAAGAACTGGAGAAATAATTTCTGAATTCTTTTCATTTTCCTGTTTTGCATTCACATTCGAAACTTCTCAGATCTTCATGAATTACGTTTGATTTGACAGAAATCTTCTTTAATTCCTTCCACGGGACGTGAATGCGGTAGATGCCGGAGGCGTCTATGCGGTTGCGAAGATGTGGGTAAGGCTTCTCCCACCGTTGAGGAAAAAAGGAGTCCCACATATCCTCGGTGAAGCCGGAGAATGGCTAAAAGCATTTTCACGTCTTCGAAAGTCAAAACGGGGCAAATCCGTTCGAATTTATTCCTTTTTTCATAATGTTTCTGTTGCACTTGCTTAAGTTTTATAATTCCTTCATTAGCAGTCTTGACAAAAACATTTCCGCTGAAGTATTTTTGGAGTTTTACGAGTTACGGTGTTAAACGGTGATTATTTGAAGATTCGTCTGTCTTCGTCTGTCTTATGTATCTCGCAGTGACTTTACTCGTTTTGAAAAGGTAATAAACTACAAATTTCTTCGTATTATAAAGAGATCTTTATAAACTTCTTTATGATTAGAAATGATCTAGCGAAAGAGAAGAGAGAGATATTACAATTTGTAATATCTCCTCTGTCATTTAGATCTGCTGAATGAAGCCGCTTATGTTTGTACTCAGATAGGACGAACCTTAATTAATCCCTACGAATTCTTAACTCTAGAGAATGGCTCGCAGCCCATCCCTATACTCAGTTTGTCACCTAAAGCCGCGGACAAGATTATTTGCATAGATTTAGGTACAATTCATCAACTGCGCGCTACACTATGTACAGCTATTGCCACATATGACACTTCACAGTCAAGTCCAGCTACATGTTGTCTTAGATAATGGCCCTTTACTCTAAAACTGTCTTCATTATCCAATTCTCTTTTCTAAAGCACTTCCGTCCAAAAAATGTTCACGCACATCGATTCACATGGACCGAATTCTTACAGCAACGCGAGAAGTATTCGAAAATTTGCAATCAAAGTTTTTTCAAATTTTGCAATTATTAACTGACTTCTATTGTTCGAATGCGATTCGCAAAGGGAATCTTTTTGCTTGAGAGCACACTTGTGGGAAGATGACACTCCCCAGTGCCCCAATGTTAAAAATTCCATTGCAAAATAACTCTTAAGCTAGGGTTGCAAACGTTGTTTCGGCTTAGATAAAGGGATAAGGATAAAGGGGTCTGTTCCAGCATAACAGGAACGGAAGTTACCTTCTTATAATATGCATATTTAGTAATTTAAAATGTATATATATGTCGGAGGGATGTTAAAAAAACTTACAATGCGATAAAGAAATTTTTTAAAGTAAGCCGAATAATTCGGACTTTTTCACTGAATGTATCAATTTCCTGTTCGTTGAACATGATAATGGAAAAAATCGCCCAACATTTGGCGACAATTGCCAAATATTGGCAGTTACGTTCTACCAACTTTCCGGATTTGGTCAGAAATAGCGGAAATGATAGCCAAAGAGAAATTTCTCTCGGATAAAAGGTGAAAAGCAAAAGAAAAAAAAGGTAAAGGAATACGTCTCGAATGTCGCAAGTCACTACAAATACGACATTTTTGGGTTCATCGAAACCTAGGAAAACATGCGGATTTTCCCTCGCTTTTTAAATGAATCCAGTAACTGGCTCCTTCGTTTTTACTTTTTATGGAATAGAAAATTACCACCAACACAAAAAATTTATTCGAATAATATGTTATATTAAATACGTTAAGCTCGCTCCTTCCGTTGTGAGATTGTTACATGAACTACTTACCCTAAGAGAATATAGATTCCAGAATCGGTTCCACATTTGCTAAATATTTTGCCAGTACAAAGTCGTTGCCCACCGATTAATTCCATGAGCACTTCTCTGAAAGTAAAAAATCCTTTTTTTTTAAAAGCAGCTTTTTCAAATAAAAAACATTAATTATCAATATATAGAAATTGCCACCATTATGCGGAAAAATTGTTAAATCAGAAAGTCTGATGTTGATCTGTAGTGTAAGATATCGTTAATTATTCTTTCAATAGATTTTTGGTTTCATCATTATTACTTAAAATAAACGCAAGTTTCACTTTCAGCACAGCTTTTGTAATAAAAAATATTTGAATAAATATATACTACTTGTATTCTTTCGTTGTAAATTTTGAACGGGGCTTCTGGAGACAAACCCCATTGCAATAATCAGAAGTGAGATTAATAATAATTAACATGATATCTTTCATATGAAACGTACGAGAGGAGACAATATGGCAACCAGGTTATGGATTAACCTTTGTTAAACACAAACATTTGTTCGTATCGGAGAAAAGTCAAACTCATATGGGGTGGATACTTGTAGTTCAACACGATTAAGAAAAGGGAAAAGAATGTTCAAATATTGGAATTTGGAAAGTTTGTGGTCGCTCGATCCGTCGATCGCTGAAACGTATAACCACTAAGTTTTATAAAATCGCCGAAGAGTGGAGAAGTGTTTGTCGGGAAGAAATATAAAAGTGAATGCGATGGAAAAAGAAAAAAAATGTAGAATCGACGATTTTTGAATCATTTAAAAAAGAACGGAAAAGTAACAGGAGGCAAAAAATTAGAAAATTTTAATAGAAAAGTAAAGTAATCAAAGTGAGCCGAAAGGAATGTAATTCTGGCTGTTCTTAATTTATGGCTCAGTACCTTTCTGTGACTGTTTTTCAATGAAATTCTTTCTTCCCACCTTCGTCTCAGATTTGTCGTCGATGCATGCCCTAAACATAACTTTTGAAAGTTTCTTCTTTTATTTTACAATGAAAATAAAGTTAAAATGCAACTAATAATTTCATTCTTCGTCTAACGCAATATTCATAAAGATATCTCATTTTCAAGCAGCAAGAATCAAATTTTCAGCTTTTGATTTGCTTAGAATGTAAAATTAAAAATTTAACGACCGGGGAAAGTAAACTCCCCATTTTACACGCTGTGAGTTTTGAAAACAATCTTTTTCGTTTTGTGAGCATTCGCAGAATTAAAATGGAAAGAGAAAATTGTACATACCTGAAATACAGTTTTCATTTTCTTTCATTTTATATTTTTATTTTGTTTTTGAAAATTGAAATTGTTTGCTAAATCAATGGTTAGAGATTTAAACTCTTCTGGCCCTGCCATCAAAGCGACTGCAAGAGACTTCATCATTGGAATGTTGGTTCGACCTCCCCTCGCTTAATACGTCTCTATGGCAACACCCTTCCATTTAATAAAACATGGCGAATCTATGAGTTTGAGTGGGGATTTTCTATGCCGTTAAAAATTGTGAACACCAAATGAGGAGGTCCTACATTTCCCCTGAACAGATTTCGCTGATGCCAAAAACGGATCTGCCGATACACTTACAATGACTGACCTTAAAAAAATTCACTCATTCCAATTTAAAATGCTACTTTTTTACTCGTCTTAATAGTTGAAATAAATATCCACTGGATGAAGCGAAAGAAAGGTCCAACCTGATCGATAAGATCTCATGTAGATTTTAATCGTCAG
>JAOWBB010000005.1:1910488-1967719 GCA_028565995.1 Ricinus marginatus
TTTAGAGAAGATCTTTTCAGTTAAAATCTATTATTTTCAGTTATTGGTAGCTTTTCAGAATAAGATTTCGGATTTTTGCTTCGCGAGAAAAACTGAGAAGGAAGAGTTAATGAAAGATTTGACTCAACAAGCTAGCCGCCAAGGTGAGAAACCTAGTTTGGTATTTTCATGCTAATATTTTATGTAAAAGTATTGCTAACCATAAAAAGAAAGATTAGTTTTTACTTAAAAATATGTTCAAAAATTATTAAGGAACACTTGTCGTAATTAAATAATTAATTTTTTAACTTAAATTATATTTTAATATTTTAGGTACAGCTATCCCTCCACCAAAGCCACCTGTCCCACCTGAAGTACCTGTGGCAGCGAGCTCTGCACCTTATCCAACAGGATTGCATCCAGGATCAATGCCGGTGCCGTATGGTGGTACTGGTTTAACTCCTTATCCTGCATATATCCCGCCTCCTATGCCGCAAGGTTACAATCCATATGCCACACTTCCTTATCCCCAGCAAGGTAAGTTGTAAAAACAAATTTTTAGTTGTAAATACTTTTCGAAAATAATTATGTATTTGAATTGTTTACTTTGAACTTTACAGCTAGTTATGGAATGCCTTACCCTCAGCAACCAAGATATATGTATCCATCACAATCACAGGGAACACCAGACCATAGCCAGCATGGATTATGGCAATAATGCTATCACTTTTTGAAAACTATATTTTGCAAGTTGAAGAATATGCTATTAAATAATTTCATAATATTTTTAATGAATTGTTAGATGTTATAGTTCACAGTAATATGAATATTATTAAAAAGTATAAGAAATTGTTTTCCTTACATCCGCAAAAATTCCAATGTGAGTATAATTTAATCTTGATATTAAAAATTCTCTTTTAAATTTTATTTTTATGTATTACAGGATAAGCTTACTTTATATCCTTTTCACATGGATTAATTGAAGTGGCTAAGTAGATCTTATAAGAAGTGGAATCATTTATACGATTTTTGAATGTCTTAATGCCATCCGCGTAACTTTTTATCTTCACTTTTAAAAGCTTTAAAGTTTATGTATATTTATTAAGAACTAATCTAAAGTAATCATATAAAAATTTAACATTATTAACAATATGATAAATTGGAAAAGGAATAAAAAGGGTGTAGAATTCTTTAAGATCAATCTGTATCTTATTGATTATTCTATGATTTATTTCGAAAATTTTACATTTTTAAATCTGAAAATCATTAAATTTTTCGATATTATTGAGGATATAAAAAAACCATTAAGATAAAAATCTTAAAAAAAGTGAAAAGATTCTAATACATCAATCGCATAGATATTAATTCCTTTCATTTGTTTGTGGCAAAATAAATACAATTTCATGGGTTGAATTTTCCCTTGAAATAAATTGATTTTTTTTTCAACTTACATGTTAATGTTTTCGCTTAATTTATAAATTTTTTTTCAAAAATTTTATTTTTAATGGTTAAATTAAAGATAAAATACTATTGATTTTTATTAGTTATATCAATTATTATTTATTTTTATTTCTAAGAATTATACAATTTACTTTAGCATTGTTACAATCATAACTATACAACATACATATACAATAAATCCACTATTTTACTAATCATGTTAAAGATATATTTTTTCTATTAAATAAAAATATGGATTAAATATGGTATTATAAGTCATTGAAATAGAAAGATGACAATCTATCATTTTTTTAGTTGCAAACGTTAAAATTGGTTCAGAATCAATTTTAACTTAAAAGATCAAATTATTATTTGTAGAAATTGAATTTTTTAATGACACATAAATAGTTTCGTTTAATTATTTTATTCGTTTTATTCGTTTAATTATAATTCATTTAAAATTGATTTTTAGGAATAAAATATTACATTGGAATATAAATGGAATACATAAAAAAATTAGTAACCTCTCTAATATAATTCGGAAAAAAAGGTGAAAAATGACCATAATGCTATTTTGGAAGTTTCTCGCTTATTCAAATACACAAGATTTGGAAGCAATTAGAAACAAATAAGTAATTTATTTTAATAATGCTGGAAAAATTTTATTGTTGACACAGATCATTATTGTTACAAAATCGCCTTTTATTGCAATTCCATTGAATAATTTCAGTTCTTCATCTATCACAATAAAATTTTTTTATTTAAAATTTTATCAGTCAGTGTAAATTTTGTCTTATTCATTTTTAAACTAATAATTTTTTAATTTAAATGTTTATATTATACTATAAAAAAAATCATATTATAAAGTTAAAAGTTATTTAAAACTATTTTAAAATTAAGTACAACAAAAATTCTAGAAAATTGTTCGGTTCTTCTACATTTACAACTTCATATACAGTATCATAAAAACCAGTCAGCACTATTATTTATTTTCTCTATGTTATATGTAGATTTTTTAAATCTAATTCAAACGCAATCGCTTACTCAACGTTTTTGGGTTTCTTCATGTACATCAGTTTTACTTTATCATCTTAATTTAATATTTTATAATTTTTACTGAGAAATTTGGTGCAAAAATATGATGAATCTTTCACAAATGTTAAGCATACTTACAAAGTATTTTTGTTTTAATTTGATGATATATCGCAATTATACTAATTGTTCATTGTTGCATTTTCTCCGTTAAATAATTATCTAATGTGCTGCATTTTTAACGAAGATATTGAATTTATTTAAAAATGGATTACGTTTAAATGCAGACTAAAAGTCATCATTTAAACAAGTATTTTTTTTCTATCAAATCATAAAATTAATTGTTAATCGCAACTGATTTTAATCAAAATGGAAACATTTTATCTTTTCATATGATTTTCAATCAATCAAATGAAATTTATCAATGAATGGATTGCTAAATTTTTTAAAAATTATTTAGAATGTTGTTATCGAATGCAATTCATGGCATCTAATTTTAAAAAGATAAAGAATTGTTCCACATTAAAACTATTAATTGATGGCTTCTAATATTTTATAACGTAGATGTAGAAAAGGGTTAAAATAGCTTGAAAATGTTTAATCCGAGAGAAATTTATTAACGAATCTAACATTAAATAATGTTTAAAGGGATTAATGTCATGCTTTAGGCTCTAAAAACTCATATAGATGTATATTTTTTTCAACTGATCGAAAATAAAGGAATTCTTGTAAAAGTATCAAATTTTTATATTTCATGATCATAAACCCTGGTTCAGATAGATTACATTTATAAAAATGCTATTCACTGCATTGAATTTTGAAAATTTTTAAAATAAAAGTTAAAAGAAAACTTCAAAAAAAACAATTTTTATTACAAATTAATAATCGCAGTTTCCGTCGTAAAATGGAACTATATTATAAATAACAATTTCGCTGTAGTAATAACGTTGAAAATTTTATTACTTAAATATTAGAATTTAAAAATTTTAAAAGTATGACACATATACTCGCTAACAATCAACATTTTACAAAAGATGAATACGTAATTCGTGGTTGATTCCCAATATTTTATACATCAAAAAGTTTAGAATTTTTAAATTAAATTAATAAACGGGTATTGTATGGCATTCTGAGGGTAGGTGAAATTTTTCAAAGAGAAATTTTGAGCCTTTTTGTTTTACTTCGTATAGAAATAATTCAAGATCAATAACATTTTCATTCGATATAACGGTGAGAACGAATTTCCTCCGAAAAGCTGGCACAATAATAACGATGTCAAGGAGCGAGTAGTGTTTATCTTGTAACATGAAAAAGCAACGTTCGAGATAATTTTGATTTCAACTTAAGGTAATGAACAAAATAAAAATCATTATGCAATACTTATAATTCAGATATATTATAATGGCTTACTGTGAAAAATATTTTGCTTCGACATCTACCAGTCTTTTTTCGATAATGATTAATAATTATTTTCGCGACTAAAATTCGTTTTTTAATATGATTTAATATCATTAAAAAAAATTCGTTTATTAAAATATGATTTCATTCTCTCAGCTTATCAAGTTCTAATTCTTTTTTCTACCATCTACTTTCAGTTTAACTTTCTTTAAAATCAGCCGCAAACTCGAAAAATTAAAATGCATTAACTTTATTTAGGCGAGATACTTTTTCTTAAAATATTTTTAAAAACAAATTTTCAAGCTTAATAGCTATAATTTAATATAAAATAAATAAATAAACCACAAACTTCAGTTACAAAATGAACATTACATTATTTAAATAAGTGCTCCGAAAGTAACTTGCATTTTTTATCAATTGCTAAAAGGCTAAGAGAAAATATTTTTATAAAAAACAGATTCTTAAATAGATCTTTCTACTTGGATTTATCGAAAAGAAATATAAGGCAAGAAAAATTTTACATTCATTTCTTATATCTAATTAATAATTCGAGCTAGTCACATAGAAAATTTATATTAGTCTAAATTTTGGTACATTACATGTAAAACCTTGAAGCACGTGAAAAATTCTCCGTTTTGCCAGTTATAGATTTAAAACGTTGAATTTATCAATTACGATATTCAATTGTGCAACATTCAATGATCAGATTTTCCTGAGAGTGAAAGGATTTAGAGAAAAATTTCCTGAGAAAATTTTCAAAATTATACGCAAACTTTTATCAACAGGAGCAGTTCTGAGTCGGCCTGTTGGTGTCGGCAAAATCCCTGACAAAGTCATCCTTCGGTCGACCCCTTCTGCCTGGCAACATTGCCTTATCCACCGCTTTGTCCATCCGTCTCATAACCAGATCCAAAAGCATTTCTATCGCTTTTCCGACGTTGTGACCTGTTGCTGCACTCGTTTCCAAATACTCCAATCTGAAAATATAGCTATATCTATCAAATTTCCAGCGCGAAAAGCGCTGCTTCTCCCTGCAATATTATATATTTGAGAAGAGCAAAAAATTATATAAAGATCTATACCGTACATAAAGTCCAGATACTAACAAAACATGTTTGATATTGCGATAATATTAAATAATAATATATATTTAATTATTCTATATAGCATAATAATATACAGTTAAATTGTATAATTGTATATATTTAATTATTCTATATAGCATAATAATATACAGTTAAATTGTATTATAATTATGTTCGATAATATAATTTTTTCCAGAAAAATGACTGACACTATCAGTAATAAACCGGCCTTTATTCATATTTATTTTTAAAGAATTTTGTGAATATTTTGTTGTTTTTTTCTTGTTATATACTTTCATAAGTAGAAAACGAACTAACCCATGTTGCTCGGCTACTTCCTTCGCTCGGTTTTCGCTTATGACTCTTCGATCTTCCAAATCGCATTTATTGCCGCATAAAATCACGTCAGGTTGGTCGCAATAGGCATGAGTCTGAAAAAAAACAAAAATCAGCACCGATATTAAATATAATCGAAATTGTACAAAATAGCTTTGTAATATTGGATAAAATGTGCCAGTGACACTGGATAATGCTATTTTTCTCTCCCGTATTTTATTACTAAGGATGCGTTCGGAGAGAAAAACCTGATTACACGGTTACTGACATGTAAAAATTACAATTGTATTATTCCTTATAAAGACAAAAAATATTCAGCCTTCAATTATACACTCAAAAAATGGTCGGTTTTCAATCAAGTTTCAAAATTTGTTCATCTGACTGAATTCTTGCTCGAATAAGAGATGGAGGTATTTTTTTTCTGGCAAAAACAATTCATGTCATGTCACTTCGATGATTTTTAAGTTTCAAGGTACTTGAAACACTTTAAGCTTAAAAAAAAAAACTGCTCAAAACAAGGAAACTGAAAACTTTTTTTAGATTGTGTGAAGTCGGTAAGATTGACTCTTCGCGAGAAATAGCGAAAACAAGTGCCCGAACAAACAAAACCGTGACAGACAATAGTAATGCTGGAGATTAAAAAATATGCTACTGGAGTAAAAGCCTAGAATGGTTTAGGTCTTGTGAAGCAGAAGCACAATAATGTACTTGGAGTAGGGTTAGGGACGCAGGGCCCGGATCTAACTTTCCAGCTAAGAAAGCACCGTAATTAATTACGTGAAGCAAAATTCTACTTAAGTATATCAAACTCTATAAAGCATTGCAGGAACTTCATGCTCGTACAATATTTAAAAAATTATACCTAATCTAATTTATAATTTAAAGTTGATATATAACTTTATGGAGTCATATATGTGTAATATTAGTCGACAAATTCTGATAACACATTTTTAAATAAAGTAAATTCAAAAAGACAAAGTTAAAATAAGAGTGTTTCACCTTACTAAATAATACAAAAACATACCCGAAGCTGATCAAGCCAATTTCTTATCTCCAAAAATGACTGCTCATTAGTCAAATCAAAAAGTAGCAAAAATCCCATTGCATCTCTGTAGAAAGTTGTTGTTAAGCTACGAAATCTAAGTACAAGAAAGCAATTAGTCAACTATTAACTAAGCATCTTTCAAGCAAAATCAGTGATTTCTAATATTAGTTGCTTTTTTAATGGCATAAGTGAGAAAGCTTTAGGTATATTTTATAACATTAACGATTAATGATTGTAACAAAAGAAAGCTAAATCAAGTTTGTTAAGCTATAGTTACAGAGAGCATAGTAAAAAGTTTCAATGTTTAAAAAAAATTTGATTCGTTCAAGTTCAAACATTTAAAAAATTTTTTTAAACTCAGATTCTTATGGGTTTTATTAATATTTTATGCACTGATTTTTCATCAGACATTTTTTAATTTTATATTTAAAATATTTAAATTTAATTAGGATATTTAATTGAAAATTTAAACTTTTGCTCTTTTAAACATTTTCAGAAAAATATCCTCATTTCTTATATTCTGAGATATTATTATTAAATTTAGACTACAAGAATAAGTATGAAATTAAATTTAATTTTACCCTCAAGTAATATTAACTATGATTTTTTTCTCCAAAATCTTAATTGCTCTCAAAATGACTAGTTGCTGTACATTTATTTATTTCATAACTATTTAAAATAAGCCAAAATTAGAAAATTTAAAAATTAATTGTAAAACAAGAGAAGGAGGATTAAAGTTGTTTATTTTATATATAGTTTACTGAGGTGAGATCCAAATCAAAAAAAAATTTTTCTGATTATCTTTCAAATATTCTACACAATATAATAAAAATATCTGCACAAGAAATATATTCTAGTTACATATAATTTTTTATATGTATAAACCATTAGTTATTCTTTAATCATGTTAAGAAATAGTAATTAGAAGTTTCTGTGGAATTAATATAGCAACTTAAATGCACTTCCTGTAACATACTGTTTTAAAAAACATCACCTAATTCAAGCAAGCTCTATATTCTTATAATTCAGCTTAAATCTGATTTAAGAAAAAATATATTTACAGTGTAGGCACTAACTGAGACTTATTTCAGTGTGATCAAATTAGAAAATACATTTTGGTCTCCTTTTACCTCTCCTGCCCGGCTGTATCCCATAACTGTAAATGAACTCTATAACTTCTTCCTCGAGATTTGTAGGTCAGCCTTTTCTCACGAAAATCTATGCCGACGGTGGAAATAAATTTATGATTGAAAGTTCCATCCGTATACTGATACAAAAAACTTGTTTTTCCAACACCTGAATCTCCCAGAGCGAGAAATTTCATTAAATAGTCGTAGTCCATTATAACGTTTATCTTGTTTTCGAAGTTTAAAACCTTGTCTGCGTTAAATTTATTTGAAATGGTTTTGGGCCAATGAACGAGATACTTTTATTACAACAAATTAGATATACCTTTAAAGATTACTTTAGAAAGAGTTAGAAAATTTTATTCATATATTTTCGTCATTTATTAAACGCACTTATTTCCCTTTACTATCAGAAGTGATAACCTGTCACTGCCTTTTCTCACAACAAACCGAAAGGTCTCGTCGTCATTCACGAAGACGACGGAGGTGATTGATCTTAATGTCTGTGGCCGTGATAAAATATTTAAAAAAATTTACCCTGATACTTTCTACGTGCTCCAAAATAACAAATATAATAAATTTTGCATTTTATTAATAAGTTAAACTTTTTCAAATTATTAATTCCCTCTCTTATTTGATATGACTTTAAAGTTGGCAAAATTGTTCATTTTAGACCTGTGATGAAGACTTAGAACCACTTAACTTTGAATATTTATGTGAAACTTATAATTTTATCAATTGTCCAATGTTTTGTAGTGAAGGAGGGTTGTAGAAAAATTACTGATGCATCGTCGCTGTTGACATTTAAACTCTGTTCCTTTGCGCAGACGTCGACATCCAGTGCACTGCACTCACAACCGCTCTCTATATTTTGGACATCATATTTAATCATTATTCAAATAAAACAAAAATTTGTAAGTTTTCTCCTAATAAGTTTTTTCATAACTAAGAAAACGAACAATTTTTTTTAACTTAATTTTTGCCGCTTTGTAACCCTTTTTTAAAAGTAAATAATTTTTTTATTATGATTTAATAAAAATACAAGAAAAATTGTCTTAGCGCCTCATGTTTCATATCCTATGCTTCAATCCTTAAGTCTAAACTGTGCTATAAAATACTTTTCAACATTAATTCTTTTCATTTCCATATTTAATATTAAGAGTAAATTAACGATAATTACAGTAACAGCACTAAAAAAACTTAACGAACTTAAAATGAGAAACTTTTAGTAATTATTATTAGCTACTGCAAACTGCTTATATATAAGTCAAACGTTTTGATTTTAATGTTGAATAGTCGTCCGCTTATTTGCTTTATATTAATTTCACCATTTATAATATATTTAAATAATATGTTGATTAAATCAATTATTTTTTCATATAATAGTTATTAAATCATTTTTAAAGAAATTAGTTTTGTTAGTTTTTCAAAAACTAACCAAAAATTAAAAGTTGATGAATTGTTTTAAATTATATTTGGATAAGATTTTGTTTTTAAATTTATTTTCAGAAATATAAGTGAGTAAAACATGGAAGAATATGCTCGGGAACCATGTCCTTGGAGGATAGTGGATGATTGTGGAGGAGCTTTTGCAATGGGCTTAATTGGAGGAGGTTTATTTCAAATGGCAAAGGGATTTAGAAATTCACCAGCTGGTATTATAAGACGCACTGCTGGTGGCATAGAAAATATGAAACAAAGATCTCCAATTGTGGCTGGTAATTTTGCCATTTGGGGTGGACTGTTTTCAACAATAGATTGTACGCTTGTCCATTTTCGGCAAAAAGAAGATCCATGGAATTCAATTATATCTGGAGCAGCTACTGGAGGAATTTTATCTGCCCGTAATGGAATACCATCAATGATAGGATCAGCAATATTAGGCGGCACAATTCTAGCTCTAATTGAAGGACTTGGTATATTCTTCACTAGATTTTCTGCTGAACAGTTTAAGCCAATTAATCCAGCTGTGGAGGATCCTTCACACTTAGGACCTTCTTCTTTTGGACAAAATAATTTTCAGTGAAAATATTTTTACATGTGAATCTGAAAAGCATGTAAGGACCATATTTGTGTAGTCACTTTCAAAACATAAGTGTGATTTATAATATTTTATTGTTAAACATACAATAACAAACTTGAGATATAAAAGTTTCTTATAAGTTGACCTTCAATATTTTTAATCTTGAAAGTTTATACAGAAGTTTAAACAGCTAATATACTCTTGAAATTTGTATAAAAATTATGCAGGCATCTGATGTAATATTTGTTTATCTTACAATGGTGGTTACATCTAAAACATATTGTGAACAGATTTTTCTTAATTTTTTATTGAATGGAAAATTATTATGTAAAACATGGATGTTAATATAATTTCTTTGAAGATTAAATTATTCATTGATAAGCTAGATATTTTTTTTGTTCAAGTTTCATACTTAAGGTAAATGGTTTGTCTATAAAACAATATTCATTGTTAAGAAGGTAAATATTCTGAATTTAGGAATAGTTTTTTCCTAAGAAATTCATGTTATTAATTTTCATTTTTTTGATAGATAATAAAGAGATAATATATGCTTGAAATTTGATATTAACTAAGCAGTCATTTAAAAAAATTTCTTAAAGTATGCTGCAAATGCTTTGTACATTAATTTTATATTTAAGATCAGTTTTGTTTGAAATTTTCAAGAGAATGCTATAAAAGAGACTGAGTGACTGTTGAAAAAGAATTTAGTTAATAATTAAATTAATCTCTTACCTTTTTATTTTTTAAAGTGTAATAATCTGACATAAATATCCAAATTAATCATTTATTTATGAATGTTTACAAAAAAATAAAAGAGCTTTATGTGAAACTACAAATGAACCATCTTTTCATATTGTATTATCTTATATATGATAAAAGCGTTGAATAAAGCGAAAATTGAGCATTATTATTTCAAAATTCAGAAGGAACTGAACAAAAATTGAAGTTAAAGAAATTTTAAAAAAAAATTAAGTTCACCAATTAAAAGTTAAATTATTTTCACTGGTGGCAAAGATGATTTTTCTGTTTTTTGGTGAGATAAAATATGTTTTTAGATTACAAAATCTAGTATCAGGCTGATGTGATAGAGATAGATGCATTGTGTACCAAATAAGATAAAATAGTTATTCATGCGCATTTGTGTATATATTTTCATAGTCGTTTATAAACAATCCAAAGAAATATATAAAATTATTTTATTAATCATTTTTTTCTCATTTCTTGATAATGTTTAATAATAGCACTTAGCCAGTCACAATAAGTTTCATAACATATATTATTATTAAAGGGTTTTTCTTCACCAAAAATTTATTTCATAATATTTCATTTATGTAATGATTCAAATGTTACCACAAGAAACAAATCTTGAAACGATATTAAAAATGAGAATTTTGAGGGAACGAAACTAGTATTTATTAGTAATAAATTCAGTATCTTGCAAAACTGAAAATAATAGAGTTTAAAAAAACTTTCAAAATCTTGTGTTTCTTGCAAGAAATCTTTAATATAATATATGAAAAAATTAATTTTTTTAGTAATTTCTTCAATTTCAACCTGAAAATTTGATATAATAGTATGAAATAAACCTTGTAATTTGTCTAAATGAAGATTTATAATATTAATCAAAAATATATATTTCCGCATTTCACTCCTCAAAGATAAAAAATATTGATTTTTGTTAATGAATTGAAATACTTGAAAGATTTTTATTAATAAAACTTGTTCAGTGTTCACTTACGGAACTACTATGATTTGTGCTAAGTTGTAAGAAATGTAGACATTTGAGATACATTTTTAAAACTAATTCTAATTGAATTATTTTAGAAAATTCAAATTCAGAACCTTGTTTTCCATAGATAGTACATAAACGTTTGATTTCTTAAGATAATTAGAAACACTTGGGACTAACAAAATTTCAGTATCGTAAATAATCAATTTTCCTTTGTTATTAATATTGTTATATATCTAAAGTTTAAGTAAATATTAAAATTTAAATTTCTTTACATTTATTTAATCTATTTATTTCAGTATTTCATGAAAGATGAAGCCATTATTACTGCTAAAAATATTTAATTTCTTTTATAAGGAAAGAAAAATCTTAAGAGATTTATAAAGATTCCTTGTATCCCAATCCATATTTTTTCTTAGCATAAAAAAAATTGCCCATAGTCGTTTGTAAAAAATTTGTACACGAGAGAAATATTCAAGTCTCTTAAGTAGCGTAAGCCTTTTTATTATTTGGAGTTCAAACTGTTCCTTATTTAGATAATCTTAAATGTGACTCCAGCCAGTTCTTTTTTTAACTCGTGATAACATTTTAAAATAAAAATTGATTTTCAGTTGATTGAAGCTTCTCTGAAAAAGTTATTTTATCAATATTTTGTCTATTATATAAGGAATTTGAAAAAAATAAATTCATATTCTAATGTAACCTAGAATTTTAATTTCCACTTTCTATTTGTTCTATATTTAAACTGCAAATGTATGTAATTAAATTTTTTTTTCTGATTTGTACGTGATTGTGGAAGGCAATTTTTAATAATTTTAAAGAATTCTTATTTTCGTGAGAATGAAAAAGGCATTTTTTGAAAATAAGGTCAAAAATAATATTCAGCTGTAATGATAAAATAAGCGGACTTTTTATTAAGTCAGTCAATCATAGCATTTAAATAATTTATGCATAATGAAGCTGAATGTGGAAGGTAAGAACGTAATTCTTAATACTTTTGTAGGGTTTTCAGCCAAAAAAGTACGTTTATGATAGCCAAAAACAAAAACTACGAAAAGTTATAAAAACTCGCCTTCAAAAATGTGAAAGTTATTTTCCAAAAACAGAAAAAAGAGATTTTAAGAACTTTTATATACTGAACAGTGGACTATGATGGAGATTGATGAAATAAATATAAATATTCAGTTTTAAATTAATTCTTTACGGACTTACACCCATAATTGCCATTACGCGATTATAAAATTTCGGAGATAATACCAAATAAGATAGTAAACAATGTTTCCAAGCACAATAACCGGAAAAAAATTAACTAGTTCACTCTTTATTAACATTAACTAAGGACAAAAAGTACATTTCAGCCCTATATATGCAAAAAAATCTTAAAATCTGAAAACTTTTTCTGTTTCTTCGTTACATATATCATGAATTAAGTTAAATATATATAAAATATATTTGAGGGGAACCTTTTCTACTAAACAATAACCCAAAGTTTTAGGTCTTACAGCGACAACTGATTATCAGCTTTCAGTTCGAAGTTCTTTGCTGTTGCTTAATTCTTCCTGAAGACATTTGTGTCGTTACAGATCCCGCCATTTTTGAATATGAAAGGGAAAGAAGAAGAATAATTAGGAGAGGCTACTGGTTCCCCTACTCCTGCAAAATTATAGCGTGGTAAGTAGCATAAATGGCGTGATTTTTAAGCATATGAAGAGCCTCGTTGAAAGAATGAAGTATAATCTTTTAACCGAGGTTTGTTAACCACAAAGAAGGTTAATAAAAGATGACATGAAATATCAGTGATTTTGACGATAACGTTCAGCAAATCAATAACAAATTATTTTTAATAGGATACTCGTAATTGGAAATATGATTGTGTGTTCAGTATTTTTATGGCTTTACGGTGCCACATTCGGAACCATGAAGTCCTACACGTGGTTGACAGTGGTGATCACATCCTTTATTCTCGGGTTGCTCCTGATACAACCCATAAAAATTCTCCTTCTTTCTTGCTTTTTTTCCCTTATTAAAGTAAGTTAAAAAAAAAATATTTTTCTTACTATAATTGCTATTAGGTTCTCATAAAGTAATTTTATTTCGTTACTTTTTAAAAATGTTATTTTACTTTTCAGACACAGCCGAGTTTAGAATACAAAAGGATACCAGAAGTTAATCTCATTAATCCATATGATGAAAAAGACTTTGTCAGGGTTCTTATGAAGAGAATGGAGAACGAAAGTCTTTACTGCCCTACACCGAAGTATAGATTAGAGGTTATTTTGTAGATGACATTAATCTCCATACGCAAAAGAACAAATCATATTAAAAACCAACTCTTATTTCAAGGTTTCTTTCCATTAATCCTTTTGCGTTTCGAAAAAGAATTGCTTTGAAATTCCAAAATGAAAAATACTAAATTAATCATTCCTTTTTCCCCCATTATATTACTATCGCATTGGTTTTTTGTGTTCCCCAAAAAACTCCGCTTATTATCTTTTTCTTTTTTAATTCTCACATTCGGTATGTTCCAAATGTATTATAAAATATTCTTACCTGCTTCTTCTCTCTCTGATATCAGCAAAAATTTTTTTCAAAGCAAATTTTTACATAAAAGATGGCAACGAAGATATTCAACAAAAAGTGTTTATTCAGGACCATAACGGTTTTTGAACTTCGATATCTCTTAACCGTCATTTCATTTCCACTTCTCTTTCAAATTCTTACTTAATTCTATGAAGATAAATTTCCAGATTTTATTTGCTTTCTTTTATTAGCATCGAGCAAAAGATATAAAATACCACATGGAATTGCGTAGGATATTTATTGAAGCTTCCATTTTTATTATATTTGCGGTAGCTTTGTGTTACATAATTGGAATTCAGAAATCTAGCACCGCCTACTATAGTACGAACGCAGTAAAAAGACTTTTCGTTGACGGCGCTCACACCGACACAATACCTTTTACCAAAGTTCATACATATAAAGAGTAAGCTGCACTTTTGCCAATCGGTTTTAATATATTTTTTTTTCTCATAATGGTTTAAGTCTTGCTTCATTTCAGATTCATTCGCTATTTGAATCACACACTTTTTCCTGCTTTATACGGACACGCGCCATCACGACTTCCATCGGAATTCATCCGTACTAAACGAAATCGGAGAGCGGATTTAGGTAACAAGAAATTATAGTTTTTAGTTTTGAAGACAAGGAAAAAAATATCTGAAACATTAATAACATACCCAAGATGGATCTTTTATGTCTTTAAGAGAGCATTTTTTTCCTTTATTTATAATGCGACGGCACCATAATCATTTTCAAATTTTTTTTTTATTGCATTCATAGACTCTACTTTAAAATTTTTACAAATTAATAATCATAATTCAAATATTTCTGAACAAATAAATTATTTACATAAAATAAGCTACACTTAATCTGATACTATTACTCTGAATTTTATCATGGTATATCAGTCAAATTTTTTTTGTTCTTTCAGTTGGCGGTTTCAGGCTGAATTTTGTTAGTCTCTTAATTAATTTTATTTTGTCATTATAAAAATAATGATATATGTTATGATTTATGACCATTTATGTTAGTAGATTTGACCAAACATTTTCAAATTATTAAAGGTTCAGATGATAAAATTTCATATTTCAATTAATAAGGAAGAGCTTTGACATTTTCCATTAGGTGGGATTCCATTTAGTATCTTGAAGGCATGAAGTAAATGAATAAGTTCTTAGAAAATTGTACACTTAATTCAACTAGCGTACAATTACATAATTTTGTAAAAATAAAATTGTGCATTTCAATTTGATTGAAGTATTGCCTTAAAAAGACCAATAAGAAATTAACTTACCTTTGACATCAACGCTGCCAACTTAATTTAAGCCGTTAAATAATATTTTAAAATTAATAAATTTCGTGATACGAGGTAGACAGTTTAGCAATATGTATAATTTAATTATAATTCTTTTTTTCTTACTGCGATCAAAATAAATTATTTATTGTAAATTTATTTCCTCAGATTAAGCCACCTTAAAATCCATAGTAATAAAATTAAACAAAACAATTTACCATGGTTTCACCTTCTTTAAGTATTTCGTTTTTTGTTTCTTTTACAGAAAACTTTGGTTTACAGAAAATTAGTCCTATATCCACATTTGATGTCAAACGTTCAACAAATAATACAGGAGCCACAAATTTATCTACTCTAAACTATGAAAAAAATTCGCAACCTGTACATGATCTTAAATCCTTAAAAAATGATTCGAAATTTTTCGAAAGATTTAAGAGAGTATACCATGATCCGCCTGATACAGGTCATAATTTTTCCTTCAATGTTCCTGAAAGGAGTTGGACTAGGGACCGAGCTATTAAGCTGATTGGAAAGCCGAGATTGAGGCAAATTAGAGTGAAAAACAGTAAGTTGTACATCTATTTATGGATTTTTGACATTGTTTACAAATCAAATAGTCGTGAACTCTTTATTTTTTCATCATATATTTTATAATTTATAATTTCAGACTCGTGCAACTTTCCACGAGCCATTGAACCTAGATTACCATATTGCTTTGCCGATTTAACTCCGTATAATGAAGAAACGCGCAACTTCACAGTGTACTGGAAAAAGGATTCTAAACAGTCTTTATCTGAAATGCAAAAACAACCATGGATTTACAGGCATTCTAATGTCACAAAAGGCATTTATTTAATTGGGAGAGTTTCCAATTACGCTGGTGGTGGCTATATACTCCCACTGGCCAAAAATATTCATGATTCCTATGTTATACTTGACTTCTTAAACACTTTTTGGTGGATAGACGTGCGAACAAGGGCGGTGAGCAAGCATATTAATTTAATATGTAATATTTTCGAAAAAACTTATTTTATACCAAAAGATCTTAGAAAATTTTGCAACCAATGGGGTCTTTTTTTTATTGTGTTTTAACTGTATTTGAGAAGCTCATCATATCTCCTACTTTTAGGTTATAATAGAGTTCACTCTCTATAGCGTCAACGTTAATTTGTTCACTGTTGTTCACCTAATAGCAGAGAGATCTGCTTGCGGTTACTTTATTCCAAATTATCAGGTCTGTATTTAACTAATTAGTTATTAAAATTAATTTCTACCTAATAAATTTCTCATATTTCTAATTTCCATTTTTCAGATTGACACGGCAAAATTATTATTTCTATCGGCTGAATTGCAAACTATAACGATATTCGTATTCATAACATTTTTTTTATTGTTATTTTTATTTGCTCTTCGACAAGCAATGAAGCTTGAAAAGACTTCCATCAAAACATACTTTTCAAAGTACGTTATTGGTAAATACATAACTATAAAGTCATAAAATGTCTTTCCAACTGCAATCATTTACATGTTCTTATTAAGTTCTGCTTAATTTTCTTTCAGGGGGCATCCCTGGCTAGATATAAGCATTACAATCTTTGGATTTCTTAGCGTAGTAGTTCTCTTCTTAAAACATTTACATACTCTTTATCTATTAAAAGAGCTAGAAAGTACGCCAAATTATGAGTATATAACTTTTGCCTATGCAGCTATTTGGGACAAAATTTCAATATATGTCAATGCTTTATTGGTGAGTTACAATTTTTTCTTAAAAAACTTAAATTGTAATGAAAATATTTAAGAATCATTAAATTTACTTTGAATCATCAATAATATTGATGGTTTCGACATGATCCATAATTTTTTGATTCAATAATGTTTATTGTTGCTTGAGGTTTTCCAATACTCTATTATTTATATGAAAGTATTTAATATTAAACTTTATATATGGTCTAATTGATTAATAAAAAATTCCAAATATTCTTTTAAATGTGTTAGGATAATTATAAGTTATAGTAAAAATATAAAGGGTATTTTAATTTACCGTTTAAAGCAACCTTAACTAAAAGAAAGTTTTCATCAGATTTCATTCTTTGCAGATAAGAAAATTTTGTAAGGACAGGAATGAATTTTCTTGCTTCGTTAAGAAAGCTTTGCTTTCAATATGATACTAATTATACTTAAGAAGAAAATTAGATTAAAGAAAAATTGATTTCTTTCTTTCTGTTTTTTTTAAGGTTTGTCTTACAGCAGTGAAACTCATTCAGATACTTGGATTCAGAATGGTTTTTCACCAATTGGAAGAAACGATTCGATCCTGCAAAAATTACTTCATCGGGTTGGGTCTGAAACTCCTCCTCATGCTTTTCGCTTTCGCCATGTTTCTTCATATTTGCATGATACCCTATGATTATCATTTCAGCACTTTCAGTCAAGCCTTTTCCTTCGTTATCAATCGCATGATTTGCATAGATAACTCCTTCGAATATTCAACTCTGGCTCACACACCCTGGTTTATAGCACCACTACTTTTTATAGTATTTTTTTTGGTACTAAGCACTGTAATCTTAGTCATGTTTATATCTATTCTCTGTTTTCATTTGTCTAAAGTTCAAAGAACCCACCTTGTGGATAAATACGGCATATTGAAATATTTTAAATATCTATTGACGAGGGATAAACATACGGATATTTTACGCCTAAAGGGCGGTACTTCCATCATAGATCTTTGTCAACCGTTAAGAATAAGAGGGGGAGGAAATGCTTGCATGAAACTGTGCATGGGCAGCAAAGACAATTTTACATTTCCTCCAAAAGACTATCCCTCGCGAGAGATTTTTAAAAGGCAGATCTCTTGTTTTACCGTTAAAAAAGTTTATGATTTTTCTAATACTTGCCAAGTAAAAGACTCTAATCGATTTGAAGCCATGAAAAGAATCACAAAGGCTCGCCTGGAGAATGGGAAATGTATCAGAAGGTATGAAAGAGAGAAAGCGATGAAGGCTATGATTGCTCACTATTTATGTGCACCCGGTCCAATTGTGGAAGAATTTTACGTAGGTAAATGAAAAATTCACCATCGAATCTTTCACTGTGCTGTTGCACACTTCAAGAAATTCAGAACTTAATCATACAAGTACTTTTATTGGCAACAGCAATGGTATAATCTTAGTCTGTGATTTTCTTGTTTACCTTCCTGCGATCATCTTTCTATTCTTCATGATGTGACTTTTCCTTCTTTTTTTTGTTTTGGTGTTTTTTAGCACAATTATTTATCATACTGCAATAATTACATACTTTAACTATATTTAATCATGTAAGGTAGGGATCGGCAATCTGCAGCCACCCAAATAATAATATAAACATATGCAAGATAAAATATTAACCTCCACTAAAAACTAGTCGAAAGCGGGAAGCATAAAGCTTATGTTTTTTAAAAATGAACGAAATCGGATAAAATTTTCTGACAAAATTTTATATTTAAGAACTTTAAAATTAAATTAGTTTAATTCACATCAAGCTCACATACACGATTATCTTCACATTTCTTTTTTAAGTAACATTTTGAAGCGTATCAAGTGTTTTTCATTTAATTTATAAAAATTATGTTTATTAATTATTCAAATTCGTTACGCGTTGATATCATAAAAATATTCATGAAAATAAGAACTGTTTACTTTTTGTTACTTTATCTTAACTTCCAGATTAATCATTTTTTAATGTTGAATAAAAATTTAACTAAGACATAGCTCTAGCATGTGAGACCCGCCTACAAAGCGTTATTGCTCAATTCGTCCCTTTAAATTAGAGAATAAATAAATTGCCGACCCCTGTTATAAAGTTTACTTTTTAAAATACGTGTGTTAACGCATTAGTTACAATGAGTAACCATGAAATCCCTTTTTAGTTGTGAACAAGGGCGAAAGAAAATTGGTGTCCGCAAGGAGACTGATCGAAATGAAAATGGTTCTCGAGAAATATTCGCTTGAGAGACAAATGCAGAAATATCGCGCGGTGGGATTAAGATTAATATTTGTGGACCCTGATTTCGAAAATTACGCGTCGAACACGGTGAAACTCCGCAAAAGAATGCACCAATTGCGGAAGGCATTGAAGGAGAAAATAGACCGCATTGGAAAGGAGAGAAGAAAAGCTCTCAGGAAAGAGGTGAAAAGGCTGGAAAGGGAAATCATAAAAAAGGAAAAAGGTTGCCCGGATCACAAAGAGGAGAAGATAAGTCGTGCAATGGAGAAAGAAAAGCCTTCAAATGAGGAGGTGAAGGTTCCGGAAAGGGAAATCATAAAAAAGGAAAAAAGTTGCCCCGGCCACAAAAAGTAATCGAGGATTTTTCATTGCGGAATTTCTTTTATTATTTACATGCAGTCACATAATGTTCGTTAGCTTGTGACATTTTAGACAATGCCAAGGAGACAATATTACTAGTAATTTTCATAAGGAAAGGATTACGATTTCTAATAATCGATTCCCCCGATAAACTTGGTGCTCATTACACGAATTGCTGCTTTTCATATGTGGAAATAAATAAGTAATTCGTTTTTTCAATGGCGATTTTGCGCTAATTTTACGAAAAGAATTTCATTTATTTTATAACACAATTATAAATTTAATGTTACTGGCATAATAATTTCTGATACATATTTTTCATTGTATGATTATATAAACTTATTCTACGATGGAAACAAATCATCTACATGACTGAATAAGATTTTTCCACATTTAAAATTAAATTAATATTTATTTTTTTTTTGTAATTCATGGCGAAAGTTTTAATGTTGAAATACTCTTTATGAGTAAAAAATATAAGGCATTAAGAGATCCAAAGATGGTCACGCGCGTGCGCTGTCTTCAAAATATTTAGTTTTGAATCTACACAACGTTTATTTTCATAGCGAAAATATAGAATAATAATGGTGCCAAATATTATAGGTATTTGCAGTTTCATCGATGCAATCTTATTTATAAGCAAAACAACGACACAGCCTTAAACTATCAATTTTAATTTCATTTGATTGTATAAACACTATTAAAATAATTATGTCTTATACGACAGTATACCTTTCTCTAATAATGCTCACATTTAAACGCTTCATTCGTGGGCTTTGAGATTAGCTTCTTTTTTTTTAAAGCATTATTTCCCGATGAAAGGAAATCACGGAGTATTTTCTAATTTATTTAAAAAATAATTTCCATTAAATAGGCTTAGCATAAATAACGTGGTTTACTACTGATGTGCGTAATAAGTTACTAATATTTACACATCGACTGGATAATACGCAGGTATAACATATGGCATTCTTATTTTAATTGTAAAAATAACACCCACACCATCATTATTACCGAAACTGTGAATTTTCACATTAAGCACATTATTCAGATCTACGAACCAATAGAAGTTATTGACATTCTTTCTAGTATTCAAAAATTTAAACGAAGTCCAAATTATGATTATTCTTCATACTGAAGCTACTTACGGCGTAATCATTTATAAGTAAACATTGACAGCGATGGAAAAATAATTTAAATGGGATTTATAAATTTCACTTTCGATTTTTATCATCGAAATATCTCTGCACTTTGGTATGGATTGCATTTTCTCGTCTGAAAATATAGAAGATGTATCTCTTGAAATGTCTTTTAATGACGGAGAGTACAAATATCTCGTAGAAATACAAAAATTTCTTCTCTGCCACATTATTTGCCCATTTTAATTTTATGTTCACTTCGAAAGTTGCTTCTCGTTTATTGAAAATGTTGCTGTAATTCATTACCTGGAGAACTCTACATCCCCACGGGTTTGGGAAGTGTTGTATTGTACGCTCTGATCATTTCCGACTGAGTTACGGCTCCCCCTTCTTCTTGGGAGAACGCATAACCATCTGCAACGGCAATAACGAAAATTACAAACTTACGGAATAAGCTTATTGCAAAGCAACGATGCTTCGTATGATTTTCTTTTAATTTCGATTTGTATTTAACTCAGGCTTCTTTAAACACCAAAAAATGCTAGGAAACAAAAGCAAAATATTCAACTCACGAGATAGCTCCAATTCCGTAACGGCGGTGCCTCTCCGAGTCAGGGCACACTTCACGCTCCTGAGCAATCTAGCGGTCTCACTGAGTCTGAAACATTGAAAAAGCGAAGGATCAATAATATTATTTAATAATATAGTGATGATAAGCGAATTGGATGAGGACCACATCCAAGCAAATTTTTCAGTTTCGAATAAACCAAATTTCTTCGATAAACGGTATGCCAATGGAGCTGACAGATCACGGTCACCGAGATAAACCAGACATCAACAATTATAAAAGCTTAAGTGGAACATGAATATTCCCAAGTGAAACTTCGTGGACAATATAAAATCTGACCAATTCCTTTCAATCCCGCATCCAACTCATAATTTCATTAGTAATTTCAGTAAAAATTCACGGTGAAGTGTAACACTGATTTTTAAGATAGTTCCACTGTTTCAGTTTTCAACTTATGGCTGCCCTGAGGAATTCTAAGAAATTGAAGACGTTTTTAAATTGAAGACGTTTAATTCAATCCGCTGGTCAAATTAATGAGGTCTATGTTTAAAAAAAAAATAACAGGTTGCAGCATAAATCGCTACAGTGAGAGAAATTAATAAAATCATCAGTAAATACTGGAAAGTGAATTTATTTAAAATAAAAAATATCAATCAATTTTCCATAAATCACATTGAATGCTGGCTGGCCTTTTTGTGCTTTCATGAACGTTGAAGGAAAAATTCCCAGTATGTTAATGCCTCTATATTTAAAAATGAGAAAAAAAATAATTAAAAGCACGTGAATGACTATTAAAAAGCAAAGTAAAAATGAGAATTTTATGTCGTTTCTGTCAATACCGATAAAAATGAGTAAATAAATTTAAAATATTCACCTGTTATTTAGGGTTTTATTTGGTTTAATTTTGCTAATGCTGATTGTATGACATGGACTTAAAATGCAATGTGTCTAATTTTTCAACGGTTCAATTTAAATGAAATTTGTGCAAACATAAATGATTATGCGAACTGTGTGCATTATAAAATAAATTAAGTGGAAACAGTGCAGGATTATTTCTGAAAATGATATTTGGAAATTTCTGATAAATGAATATGTGCAACTGGAGTGATGAAAATTTTAGGGGAAGAATTTAAACAAAAAAAAACTAATTTAATGAAAGAGATTAAATACAATTTTATAATGAATATCAAAATATAGATACTGAGATGAATATTATATGAAATATGAAAATTTAATCATAAAATAAGTCTATTTTAAATATTATAAGAGACTTTCACAGTGTAGCTATGAAAAAATCATTTACAATAGAGAGACAGGATTTCAGAATAAGTGAATATCTAACTTGAAATGAAAAGCAAGCTTATGTATCTCAAATTATCAGAAGTAAACCGGATAAAAATTATTTTATAGTGAATTATACAAATTTAAAAAGTTGTAAAAACATAAGTTTAATGTCTAATGGATATTGCAGTTAAATTTCTAATCAACGAAAAATCGTCTTCTACGTTCCTTCTTTTAGCTTTATATAAATAATTCTTGAAATTCAAGCAATTAAAAAACTTAGTCAATTTCATTGACTAACGAAAAAATTTTTATTCAATGGAAAATGTAATCGATATTTCGAATGTGCTTAATATGAAACAAGAACGAAATTGCATCCCACTCTTAGCAATTATTATTCAAATGAGGAGAATTCTCACAGTTTCACATTATACTGCTAAAAGAATTGGAAGATCCACATGTAACAGGTTCACGTTTACCAATAAATTATCCCGCAAAGCGGAATCATACCAACATTTGAAAAATGACATAAGACAAATTATTAATTGGTCGGAAATATTAATCGCAACAAAAGACACATAAGTGCAAATAAAACAAATCGCAGAATTTAATATTGAGCAAAGCCTCTAGGACTAAAAGGAAATTCTTCAAGAGCGGATTTTCCTTACTTCGGGTTCGGAGTTGACGGAGCCACTGTCAAGCGACTGGAACAAGCGCAGGCGACCGCCGTATCATCTCCGAGCATCTAATTCCCTGAACACTAACAATTTCATTTTGTGAAGTAAATTACCAAATTTCGAAGTTTTAATTGTTGATAAACAATCTGAAATCACTCTCTAGATTTACCAATTCGAGTTTATTACTAAATATTGCAGACAATGAGTCACGAAAGTAAATGTTTTATGGTGAAAGACAACTTGCTGCACCGTTTTTTGACCCTAGTAAAGTCATCACTCATGTACAAGAGAAATAAAATTCATTTTTCCTTTAACATTTATTTAATTTTAAAAATATTTTTTGGGAAGAAGTTTTTAATTTTTCATACGGTAACTTTTAGACTAATTCTGTGAAAACATTTATTTTAAGAAAATTTATAATTTTTCGATATCTGATATGCTAGTGGGATTCAAGAAAAGATGGAAAAATGTAAAAGCGCTTAGGAATTGTTAAAAACTTACCAAAATAAAATAAAATAGGTTTTATAGGATAATCAGGCAGGGATTGGAAGTGAATATTCGGCTCCGTCCCTAAAAAAAGGTAAAATTAAGGTTATATGAACTTTACTAGAGGAGGAATTTAAAAAAACTTTTTCAGCATGACTCATTTAAAAAATACGTTAAAATAAAATTTTAAAAACTTAAACAGGTCACTTTAAGTGGTAAAAATCGCTAGGTTTAAAATATTAAAAATCAGAAATAAGCTCACGTGATAGTAGATTCTGCAGGCACGATCTGAGACGTGTCTTTCTTTCTAATTTCACTTTCTCTCACCAGATCCGTTAGAGTTTTGAATACTGTGCACTGAACCCTGGAATATTTAAAAAACTAATTGTTTCTGTATTAGCTAAGCAGCAGTTTGAGGATACTTATTTATTGTAATTGTAACCAAATTGAACCTTTATTATAAAAAATAAAAACATAATTCTTAAAGCGGAGGCAATAAATCAATTAGAGGAAAAAAAAATTTTTTTACTAACACTTTAATCATTACATCTGGTAGAAGAGCTACAAGAGGAATGACTAGAAGACCGAGCCAAAAAATTGGAGACGAATACATCATTCTGTCTTGACCCACCATAACCGCTGCTATTGGTATAGTTGGCCATACATTACTAGAAATTTATTTATTTTTAAATTAACATTAAAATGTATATTAAAATTTTCATTTTAAACTAATTTTTATTACAATGGTTTTTTATTCTAGAATATAAAAGTTTATGATCTACAATATATACATGTGGTGTATATAAAATTCACAATTTTTTGCAATTCTTGAAATTCCTAAGAAAATTTTACACATTTTTTTTAACTGCCACTACCGACAATAACTAATCACTAATTCATGGAAAGTTATTTTTAAAAATTTATTGAAATAACTACAAACATTTATAAAATAACAGTTACATTTTATAGAACTCATGGATAAAATACTTATTAATAAGCAACAACACATGACACAAATGTAATTAAAAAAAATCGCAGAAAATCATGGATTTATAGTTATTTTTTTATATTTCTAAAAACAGTCATGATAATACGACTCATATGATCATTAAAAAATTAAAAATTGAAATTTACCTGTACAACAATACAAAAGAAAACCATAAGAATATGGACCCCCAAATAGCAAGATGAGTTAACCATGTCCAAGAACTAGTAATAAGACCAGCTTTCACGCACACTGTTACTACAACATACTGTAATAAGAATCCAAATTAATTCTGTTTTTAGAAATGTACTTCTTATTTCAAAAAAATAACTATGTGTGCTATTTAAGTATAAACTTCAAATTATCTAACAGTTTTTTAATCGGCAAAAATTCAAGTTATATATTCAGTAATGATATGGTCTAAAGTGTTACCTCTGATATTATACAATCTACTTCTATCTATAAGCACATTCAAGATAAAAAACACAGTTAAGATTAATATACCATTTAGGCAAACCTCACAAACAAGCAAGGTAAAAATTTCATTTCTATGAAAGATTTGCTGTCTAGGAATTATAATGCTTCTTATATACTTTTATCTGTTTCGAATCAAAATATAAAATAACTGCAAATCTTACCGTATAAACTGTGTTTCCTAAAACTAAGTATCCACCTGTCAAGCCAGTTTCCCAAATCATATCATGCCCGTATGCTAGTAAAGGAAACCAAAACAAAATAATTGAATGTAAAAGCGCATGAGTAATCCATACCCAAAATACCTAAAAAAAAAAAAAAAATAAAGGTTAATAAAGATTTTTGGCTGAAGTGCATATGAAACTTGGCAAATTTATTAATCAGATTTTTTAACCTTTTTGTCAAAGAAAATTTGCATAATAGATAACAATATGAAAAATAACCTTAAGACTGGAGTTTTTGATCAAATTTTTTTATATATAAACATTTTCTTTAATCACTATTAATACGATTTTGACTTAAATGAAATTAATACTTACTTTTACATTAAAGTATTGGGCGCTTTGACTTGGTTTGTATAATTTTGGATAATTTAATCTCGCTTGCGCACTGCAAACTTTATCAAAAAGACCCATGGCCAATGGTGGTGCAGCAGTAAACAGCTATGACAAAAATAATATATTTCATAACTAAAATCAAAATCGTCAAAAAATCAAAAATTTTATTACAAAAAAGTCGATGAAATTTTGAAATTTTTGAGTTCAATATAACAAAATTAAAAATATACTCCTACTTTTGTTGTGCACAATATCAGCTGAATTTATCTAGACCAAAGATTTCTGAATTTGTTAACGATTGATTTGGATTAATTTACGAAGATTCTATCCAAATATGTGGATTATTTTATATAAAAATTTGGAAAAAATAAGTGAAAAAAAGAAAATTACATACCACATTATATAATCCTATGGTCCATCTCTCGAAAAGAATCTGTCCGCTCCATCCAGAATATATTGCAAACCATAACTCAATTACATATAAACATATGTTTTTGTAAAATGAGTATAATATTAACTTGCACATTCGATCATAGTTCCATGCTCCGTGTACGAAAAGTAATTTTAATAAGTACTGAAACTGAAAAATAAAAATATTTTATTAATTTTTTCAAATATCTTAGTATCTACTAAAAATTAAAAAAGCGATCGCAAGAAATAGATAGAAAGAAAATGATTTATTTCAGAAATTAATTAATAAACTGAAAATGTTCTAAACTCTGAAATATGGATCTGATAAATAACAAATATCTTGATTATCCGTTTAAATGATCTTAATTTCAGTAAATTTCTTAAATATTAATAATCTCTTAGACATGTTTTTATTATTTCCTATGATATAGTAAAATTATTAATCTTGTATGTAATTCATTACTTGACATAAAGTACAGTTTACTTAATCGCTCATACTTGAATTTTACTATTGAGCTCAATCATTAATTCATTTCAAACTGATCATATCACTTAAAGTCAAAAATTATTTTAAAGGGAAGCATATTTATTTTCAATATTTTGTTCTACAGTAAAATATTTAATGCAAACGTGAGATACAAAAAAAACTCGCTTATAAAAATACTGAATTTTAATAATTTATTAACTAAAAAGTATAGTCGGAATCAGAGTTAAATCCACAGGTTTACCTGAGCTATCGAATAATCACTAGCACAAGCAGCTTGCAATCCTTCAACTCCAGATATACCAACTCCTACATGTGCTTTTTGTATCATTGCAACATCATTAGCACCGTCTCCTATGGCTAAAGTTACAGAATTTGTCGTTGTTGAAACTAGTTCCACTACCTGAAATATTTTTTGCAATGCTTTCATACAAAGAAATTATTTTTTATTTTTTTTATTCTTCATTAAAAAAAGCTTTTAAAATTTTATCACAACTGCTTTTCTGTTCTCTAATTTTTATTTTTAATTTTTTGTAATGAATTTTCTCTTATGTATTATATAACATACTTACTTTGAATTTCAATTAAAAAAATATTAGATACATCAAGAAATACGAACCTCAGCTTTCTGAATAGGTGAAACACGGCAGCAAATAACCACTTTGCATGACACACATAAATCAAGGAAATCTCTTCGAACATCACAACTGAGGGCATATTTTAGTGTTTTACCGTCGACAACTAAAGCCAAATCATTTGGACGACCCAGAGAGAGTCCTAGTTCGGAATTGTGTCGGGATATAGTTTCACGAGTACCCTAAAATCACGAAAATAATTAATTCTTTTTTTTAAAATAACTTATTTCATAAATAACTGAAAAATGTCAACAATATGTTTAGCAAATATAAGGTGACCAAGTAATTTGAGCTATAAATAAGAGATAGAAAACATGACCATATTTTTAGCCTCCATATTAAAAATTCGTATTCGGTCAAAGTGAGCTACTATTTATTCTTTCATCATCAGATGGAAATGGATACAATAATATTTTATATTCCCTCTCCCCATTGTGTTATTGACATTTATTTTTATTAACATACTAACATCTAAACTTTCTTCGTTTAAAATTACTAATGGCATTCCGGGGCAAATGAGTCGACAAGAATACCCAATATTGATGGCCGTCTCCTGTTTATCTCCTGTTAACACCCACACATGAATGTCCGCTTTCAATAAAGCGCCTATTGTCTCTGGTACCTATGAAATTAAGAGTGTACTGAGTAATTGTTAATATCATGATTTATATAGCTGAAATATAAGCAGAAGACATTGCACTAGTTAGATTTATGAATAGAGCTTTTATTAGATACTAAAAGTATACAATTTTAAGTTAAAGTTGCAGTAAAACATGAATATTCTACTTTTAAGCAGACTAAAATTTTTATAAAATTGAATTAAATATATAAGGTACAAAAGGAAGTGATTGAAAATAAATCAAACGTTAATATAACCTTGTCTTGTAGTTTATCTTCGATCGCCGTGGCACCCAGAAGTGTTAAATTAATTTCTATCAAATTTGCAGCGTCCTCTGTTTTGCTCTCTCTATTCTGCAATGCCGTAGTGGCTTTGTGATAAGTTCTTTTCCAATCCTATTATAAAGAAAATAAAAAAGTATATAATTTTTACATCAGCTTATATATTAAAAAAAATAAATACCGAAAACGTTTAATACATATTTTAGAAATATGATTAAAACACAAATTAATGTAAGATTTTTTTAGGACAAATAAAAAAACAATTAAATCTTTGATTACGCTCCAACAGAATGAAGTGTTAATACTGCTAAAATTTAATCTTCACTCTCATAACTGAATATTATTCCTTAACTTTTAAAATCTAAATTTAATAAATAAATTTTAGCAAAAATATTGTTCTTATTATTACTTCATAGGTGGCTGAAGGTATAACCGCATATGCACAACACAATGTCCTAAGCCCTTCGGTAGCAAAATCTTCTAAATGTTTCAACGTCGTCTCCCTGTACTGAGTCTGACTAGGAGCCAACCTCTCATATATTACTGTGTCCGCCCCCTGAAATAAATTTCAAAAATTATATTTTCCTTTATAAAATTCGTTCTCCAAAAAAAATAATCTTATTACATAAAAATTTTATTTTTTAAAATACTGAAATCCAAGTGAATGTCAAGCATAAATCAATGTTTCTTAGTTATGATTAAACCACAAAGGCTTGAGCTATTGAAAATAAACTAATTTTTGGAGAACTAATTCATCAGATGTAAGAGATCTCATTTACAGTTTGTTTACTTTCCTGAGGATAAATGATTTACACTTTTATTTATTATTACTTAGTTTTCATTTAAAACGATAATTTCAAAAATACCTTGCAAAATAATTTAATTTCGCCATTTGGATCTTTCACTATTACAGACATTCTTTTCCTCTTCGATGTAAATTCAAGAACATTTAAAATTTGATAACTTTTTATTTTTCCCAATATATTTACTTCCACATGCTCTGGTGTTCTTGTACTAAATGTCCAACCGAAACCTTTAGCACCATTAACTAGAGCCCTTTCATCTATAATTATAATTTTTCTATATTATTATATTGCACATAAAAAACAACATTTTATTGAGTGCAAAATGATGTAAAAGTAATTTAGATTTACATCTTCATAACTAATTACAGTAAATTAAACATAAGGTAACTGAATTTCAAAACTTCAAAATACAAACCAGGTGATGCTGCATGATATATAAGGTCGTCTTCGACTTTTTCCGGAATAACTGTGTGGCAAACGGATAACAGCTCCATAAATAAATGGATACTTTTATGGGTTGGGTGCTTTTTGGTATAATTCTAAAAATCCAAATTATTCATAGACATAAGAATTAGAATTTAACAATATTAGAATGTAAAATAAAATTTTGATTTTATTACATTTTATACCTCTACTAATTTCTGATCGCCACTTTCGTATATAATTTCAGCAATGGAACATTTTTTAAATTCCATTATGTTTCTTGTTAGGGTTCCTGTTTTATCGGAAAAAACATATTTCACCATGCCAAGTTCTTCATTGAGATTAGAAGTCCGAGCCATAGCTGGAGTTTTAGTTTCTTCGTGGTACATTTCGAGATCCATGTTAATAAAACTTGCCTGAGAAAGAAGAAAGTGTTAAATGTATTAAAAAACTATTTTATAATTAATGAATAAATTGAAGTGAGTTACGAGATATACGAAAAAAGAAAATCTTACAAATATAAATTATTTATGAACTGAACATAATTTAAAATAACAAGATTATAATAATATATTCTTTAATTGTTCAAAAATATATTAACAATGTAAAAAAAATTTTTTTAGCTACTAAAAAATATGTAATTTTAAAAATTCTCTTAATAATAAATGCTTACTTGGACGAACCGTACAACTTCTATAGAGACTTGCAATGAAATAGGTATAAGATTATTGAACAAAATTATGAATGTAAGTAAATTATATCCGAATCCTTTATTGCCCATTTCTGCAATAATCGAAATTATATTAAAATTAATATATTTCAAAATTGTTTTTTAATATAATTATGTACGTATTCATTTCATGCAGAACCTTACCGTTGAGAGCTATATACCAATCGTTTTCAACATGTATATTGGTCCATAATTCATTGAAAATTGCCGACAAGACACACAGGACGACTAACATAAAAAACAACATAAGAATTTGCGTGTTTGTCATTTTATCAACTGTGGATCTCTTCAAGGGAGCTCTCGTAGAATTCTTCATTAATTTTGTCTCATGCCCCGTATATATGACGAATCCAAATATCCAGTTGGTATTCCTTAATAGTGCTCCACGCAGAAGGAGTTGATCGGGTCCTAAAGGTAGTGGTCTGCAACAATTTATATGACCGGATTCACAATTTTTGCTGCATTTGTAGTAATTAATTTTCAATCGAAGAAAGTTTTTTAATCTTCCAATTCTACATGGATAGGTACTTACTGCTTCTCCACTAATCTCAGTACTCCATTAAATTCATATAGAAGTCTATTCGGAGGTTCGCACTGAATATTGCCGGCTAAAGCAAATAAATCTCTTGTTTCCAATAAATCGGCAGTAGCGGGAAGACCTTGGCGCACTTTAAGATTAGTCTCTCCATCAAGGTTCGACGTTTCAATAAAGCATATTGCCTGAGGCTCGCTGTTAAAAAAACAATTTGACGCCAAACTTTATCATATAATTCCGTATTTCGTTGTTTATTTTAACAAATAAATAACACCTATTTTGAAAAAGAATTTTTTTTTTTTTTTTACAAATTTACTATGGTATGTAATTCCAAAAATATACATTATAAAATTTTCATTTTCACAGAGAGCAAAAGATTCATTCATATATATACCTGCTTGATAAAAGAACTAAGTCAGCAGGAAAAAACTGATTATTATGTACTTTTACAATGTCTCCGACAACAACTTTCGTCCATTGCACAAACTCCCAATGTCCTTCTCTTAATACTTCTATTTCTCTGAGATTCGTTTCTCGATCGGCTCTATGTCTTTTCTATAAATAGATATTTTCTAAATAAGTGGTTTAAAATAGTATTAAGAAAATATCAGTATGTATAGCAAAACATAAAATAAATTATTACATTACAACAATACGTAATATTATTATAACTATATTTATCTTCATTAAGAAAATTTAGATTTATGCTAACATTTAATGTAAGAAAGCTATACAAAGCGTTGCATTATTTTTTAAATTGAATTCTTCATTTGAGATATTCAGATAATGCTTCTGAACAACACTTAATTTCACCACCAAAAATTTCTCACTTATAATCTACTAGAAAAAGAAATTAAACTCTGCGGTCAGGGGGAAAAATAATATTTTAAACTAGAAAATTTACAACACTTACGTAATCTTCAACAATTTCTTTAAGAGCTGATACTGCTAATATAAACACTAAAGGAACCAGGGTTGTATAGCGTCCTGTAGGACTTACATCAGGAATTTGCTGGAAAAAACAATTAATACAATATAAATTCTTTTAAATATTAAACCTAATTCTAAGGAAAGCAAATGTATAGTTTTAAATAATAAAACTTTTAATTTATACCAATAATTATTATACTACTTTTATTAATTAATAACTTAATAATTTTTATTAATTTAAACATTATTTCTAATTCTAACCTGTAAAAGCGCAATAAATAAGAAGAATATGTTAGAATATCTTCTGAACTGCTCGAATAAAAATATTGGAATAAAGGAAAATATATTGTATTTTGCGGTGCTAACTTTGTTTGAGGCATATTTCTCAATTTGAGGACCATTGATGAAAATAACTCTTCCGACGTCTCCTCCATCATCTGGACCAGCAGTGGTGTCCGAAGTGCCTCCGTCCTCATGGTTATCTGGAAATCAAACCTTAATTTTCAACAAAATTTTTTGTAAAATACATTATCATAAAAGCTTACCAAACATGACTGTTAAATTAATATTATGGAATCTTAAATTTATGTTCCATGTTAAACAAATATTTTTTGTAACATCACGATCTTTGCTGTAATCAGTTAAATAAAACACTTTTCTGCGGTTATGGTATAGGATCTCGAACAAAGATCATTTTAATGATTCAATAACCGCAGATTAATCACATATGAGAAATTATCATGTTTATATTATTGAAAAAACTTTTTTAATTAATTACACGAAACAAATTTATTGTACGAATTTAAAATTAATTCTTCTTTAACTGAAAATTTATACACGGAATAAATAGAATAATCATTTATAATGTGGAGAAACCTTTTAAATAATGTCAAATATGCTGCATTTTACCTAATTAATTTTTCATTTTAAATAGAAAACTGTAAAAAGTATTTGTGTAGTAATTTTTTTATAATTTTAAGTTTATGATTTTTTGTCTTTGCCGGGTAAATTAACATGCATTTCTTATATTTACATAGAAAAAAGAATTTGTATAGAAATGAATACAATACTGAACATATAATAAATGTACATGCCTTTATATATGTTATTGGATGAAGTCTTTTATTGGACTTAAACTGAAAGCAACAGTTTACAGTTAGAATCCATGTAGAAAGGCTATGTTTTAAGCAGAAGTTAAATAACTGGGAATTATTTTATGTCGATTAATTTTATTACTTAGACTTACTTAATCTTGATTTTGGTTTCCGCAACGAAAATGAAGACAAAAAATAAGTCATTAGATTCATAGCTAGATCTAATTATTCCAACAAGTTGTTACCATATGGCGATAATATAAGGATTCAGTGCCGGTGCTTAGACGATTATTCAAAAATTTTTATTACTCCCAAAAAATTATGAAAATGAATTGCACAAATCGCGTTTTTCAACATATTTTGGGTAGTAATTACGAAATTTAAAAGTAAATGGAACAAGAATATTCGCAAAAACGCCACCGCAAACAAACTACTTCATCACTAAACATGACTGGATCGCTTAACTGAAATTGGCCTTTCTTGCTTCAAATTTGAAAACGTGTTATGTACCGAAAAATTCAAAAGACTTTGGTCTCTTATAAAAATATAGTAGGGAACTGATTTAAGAAAAAACTGGGCACCTTATTTAGTAAATCTAATACAAACTTTAACTGCAGACATAGCCCAACACTTGCAAAATATCGTGACGCTGATATAATAATAAAAATATCAAAGATGCATTAAACCCTTCACATATCCCTTCTTTTACATCAAATTTTCTAAATGAATAATCAGCAGTAAACAATACTTTCATTTTATGTTTTCATATGAAAAATATTATTTTACGTTCCTTAATGCCACAACTAAATCAAATATAAAATAAAATTACAATAATGCTCTGGAATAAAAAATAAATTAATATTTTTACAGCAAGATTTGAAAGTTATAGCACCTGACGGAAAATGTATTTGTAAATAGTCCGAGGATAACATAAAACTAATTTTGGAATTTAATTTCCATTCTCTTTTACTGGGATGAGATTGTAAATACATGAGGAAAGATTTAATGTACGGCAACGTAATATTTCGGTAGTGAATAATAATCGATTGCATTGAAAGATTAAAGTTTTTATAACAATTTTATGAAACTATTTATATTTGAATGGTTTCATGCACTGGGGTTGGTTCTTGCAATAAAACTCGTTTCATATTGCAGCGCGGTGGGACCAAGCTTCGGGGGTGCTTTGAAGGAAAACCATGAGGAATAATTAATTTTCCGATCAAGAAAGAGTAAACTTTCATTAAAGTCAAGGCCTTTATATTCGTTTGCAATTGAGCTGGAGCGAGGCTTATCGATCAATTTAAACTTGCGCACCTCAGCCCGGACAGCTTGTTCGAAAGGGAAGACTTCTTTTACTGTGGCAGCCGAAACGGAAACTCCATCGCTTTTATTCGCAACGTCAACTTCCTTCGTTTCACGCCCTTTCCGTTATCGTACCATATAATCATAATATCGCTGCTCTGTTAAACCTACATTTTATCAATAAAAGTTTGACGAAGCGACAAAGATGACGAAATGACCCGGAATTTAATGCATCAACGAGATTCCAAGACCAAGCCCGAGATATTAGACGCAAAAAAATTCTTTTCCTTACTTAAAAATTTTTTAACCTATAAATAAGCAAATAAAAGTAAATTATAAAATTGCGAGGCAAATGAAATACATGATCATCACCTTATAATTCCAGACTTAAAAGAATTAGCTTATTGGTTTTTTAATCACAATATTAATTTTTAAAAATATCTTCCGCATAAATTTAATTTTATTAAAAACTGTTGCTACAAATTAATAACGAAGCCGAGTAAAAAATTTCGAAAAAGCATTGCTCTACTGTTCACATCATTATTACTATATTTCCACATGCCAGATTTATTTAAACAAATAACAATTATATCACAAACATTTTATGGAAAACAGAAAAGCAAACCTTTTTGTAATGAATTTAAGTTAGCTTTATGTCTAATTTAATGGACTGATATTTTTTGCAGTAAACATATTTCTAGCCTGCGAAACACATATGCAGCATAATAAAAAAATTAATATCAAAAAAATAGATTTATGATTTGAAAATAACAGTGGAATAAATTTAGGATTTACATTTAAGTAACATCAGAATTATTTTTCTAAATTTGATAAAATTTCTTTCTAATAAATAGAGTTAATATGCACAACCATCTCAACGAAAAGTTAAGATTTCATAGACATATACATGATTCACTTATAAATATTTTGTCTCATTGTGAAATAAAAATTAGCTCCTCGTGCATGGTGATATAAGACATGATTTTTGAAATACATATAGGTGATATGCAGGATTAGCGACAACAGGTACTAAACAATTCCATTTCAAAAATTTTCAAAATTTTTGGCAATGTTCAGCTTGAGATGATGATATTCAGCTGAGATGTTCAACTTTTAATAAATATGAACAATTTAATAATGATAAAAGTTGGCCAAGTATAAAATTCAATTTCGAAAAACTTTACCTTTATAATTTCTTCAATATTTTAAACATTAAAAATACCTTCTCATCTTAGAAAAAGATGCAGATCATTAAAATGAAGCCGATTATATAATACAAATGTTTGATTAGATCTATCTATGTGGATGTTACATATTATTTGATTGTTCAAGATTAATTACCAACAAAAAATTAGACTGGATCAACTAACACGAACAGAAACTGTTTGTTATTAAAAAGACGGCGTAAAAAATCTGAAGGCATGACAATCCTTGAATAATTAATTCAAGATCGAAAATCTGCAAATTTTAAAATGAAAAAAGTAAATAATTTCTAAAATAAATTTTTGACTATCGGGAGCAAGAAAATAAAAACTATAGTGTCAATGAATAATATATACGGAATTTTTGGCCTATGCAAAGAGTTGACCCAGAAGAAATTAAATTTGGCTAAGTTATTTAGATCTCAGCTTTTTTTGGAGGAAGTTTTTGCTAGGTTTACATAGAATTCTTTACAGTTTTAATTAAAACAATTTGAGAAAATTCAGGACAAATTTTCTTTTCTCTTAGCGAATTGTATGGAGCAACTTTTAACGAAAAATATTTATACGAAAGACTAATAGATATCATTGAATTCATCATTAATTATAAATGTTCACACATTTGAGGAAAATAATGAAAGGAGAAAAAAAATTATACTTATAATCTAAGTCACAGTGACAATGAAAGAGGGTGTGGCTGCAAAGGAAACGTTTTTTAGATTCCGGAAAATAGTTGTCATTAAGGATAATTTTAAAACATTTCCTTTGCATGGAATCACAAAATTTTATCGCAAAACGAATAACAAACCTTATAAGCAGAACAGCAAACACTGAGTTTTAAAATACAACTTTTATTTTCTTCATTTATTTAAATGATAGGATAAATTACTGCGAGATTTTATTAAAACAATGCTTTAAATTTGATCATTTGCTATTAACCATAAATCTATTCTAAAAAATTAACAATTTTTGTCGCAAAATTCTGACACTAATGAATTGTTAAAAGTCGAAACGATTTTTTTATCAAAAATCATTTAAAAATTCAATTTTTTAATTTTAATTTCTATTTCAGAAGTTATTTTCTCTGAAAATGTCTATTGCGTTTTCAGAATTTATGGAATAGTAACCATTTATAGTTGCAATATCGTAAAATATCCAATAATATTCCATACATTTCATTTATTATAATAAACTTCCAATTTCTTTTATTGATTTTTTTTATTTTCCGAGTATCAGTTATAGAAAAAATATTTTTTTTATCATTTGTAGAAGTATTAACTATGAATAATTTCTTTCTTTGATATACTTATTTATATTAAAAACCAACATATAATTTAATAAACTAGCAGGCGTATAATTGTGATCTCATCTTAAAAAAAGGTTTTTAAATCAAGATCAACAATTCGAAGAATGAATTCGTGTATTATGTACATCTACATATAAACAGACATCTGAGAATATTCCGAACAAATTAAATTAAAATATTTTATTAAATAAAATAAAAAATATTCCGAGAATAAAATTGTCAGTTTGGTAATCTATGCCTCTAATTTAATTATTATTTTACCCTCTACAAAGTAAATAATCAAGGAATACATTATTTACATCAAAATCTATTTTATGCCATTTCATGCATTTCTTTGTGAGAAAATTTGTCGCAGACTAAAATAGAATGCACGATTTTTCAATCTCTTTCCTTGAAAACTTAGTTTCTCAACAGGATTTTGCAAAAATAAGAGTTATGACAGTAAGATCATGCAGAGCTTGCATGTGTAAAAAAATTTGAAAGTAATAAAATAATATGGGACTGTTATTAAAGTAAAAGATAGTAATAAATGAATAATTAATTAATTATTGTGACTAATAAGTGATTGCTATTAAAGCCTTGATTTCTAATTAATTCTTAAAGCACAAAATAAAATTAACAGAAATACGAAGCAAAAAAATCTGTATGAACAAGTTAACACAAAAAATAAACATGAGACAGCATTCAGTTACAAGATGATCTAATTTGATTTTGAAAAATGAATTGCATTGCGATGCCCCTAAAAGCTTGACCTTAAAAGTTGGAATAAAGAAATAAAATATAAAAAAATTCACATTGCATGTTCTGACATCGATTTTTCATTATCGTTCATTCATTAACTATACCCGACTTTTATGCATAATGCAATGAATCTTCACAAAAGACACTTGTTTATAAGAGTGATTAAATCAATACCCTGCAACTATAACATTTCTAATGTATACGTATAAATAAAATATTTTATTAAAGAAAAATTGATTTTCTCTATTGACTTTTAGTCAACATTCGACTGATTTTTAGAATTAAAAAATAGTGGTGGTGATGTTAAAGCATGAGGAAATAAAAAAAAAATATTGAGTTCATGTTGACGTGAGTATTTGCAATGAATCCTATATGAAAAACAATTAAGTAATGAAAATTAATTAGGCTTTGCAAATATATCAACAACTGAAAAGCAGTTAATTATCATTTTATAAAACATGCGGTATGAATTAATAATTTGTGTAAAGCTTTTTCAAGTTACTAATAAAACTTTTTATGATTCGCAATTTATAAATTGTTCATTATTATAAATCAAATCTATTCAAATTTAGTTTTGAAAATAAGTGGATATTATACTATAAGATTAATATAAGAAAAATAAACAGAAATGTTTCTCATTTTTGGAATCACTTAAATTGAAACTTATTAAGGAAAATAAAAAATTTATCCAAAACTAAATCTTTTTTTTAAAATAGTTTTCTCAGTCTGGAAACACTGGAGTCGAAGATTTATTGGCTTAATTGTGTTACATTATATTAACACTAATCAGTTGTGTCCACTGAGCTTAAATGAATATTTTGAATTTGGTTTTAATGGCACTTATGCGAAGTAAATGGAAAAAAACTGGATATGTTAAAACAGTTTGGTTTTATGTGAAACTGAGAGGAGAATTTTATTTAGAGAAGTTGCACAGGTGCTCTGGCCTCGTTTGGTACAGTTGGAACAAATGGATGACTCTGACATTTTAAAATGGTCAAAATGGAAGTTAAAGTTTTAGTTTCTGACGGAACTTTAATTCCCATTTTAACTGTGTCAAATGAGAAAATTTCTTCTCACATATCTGCATCGGAAAGTTTTTAAACTTGGAGACCGTAGATTGAGGCTATATGCTACATTCTTTATTTAACTTCCTATATGTATGTTAATCATGCGCCCATGATCGCATATTATTATGTTGTATGTTCCGAATTTCCTTTAACATGATATGCTTGTAAAAGAAATGTATTAGATGGAGCATACAAGATAACTTCTTAGCTGCTTAAATTTGAATGGAAAAGGAATGATGAAAGCAAGCAAACAATGCCTATGCAATCAATTTACTTCTTGCTATTTTGCCTTTGTCAATTACGAATATACAAACATGCATCAGTACAAATAGGCTATTTTTTTTGTAGAGTGTGAAGTGCTACTTGTATTCCAAGCTCTAGACTTTTCTCTAATGGTAGGTAACTTTAGTCTTAAGTTAGTTAATCGATTGATCTTTTTGAATTTAAATTTTTATCAATGTTTTTCCTTTGTTAATTTTGATTGTTAAATTGATGTGTTTAATCAAAGTTTTAAAGTGAATTGTATGTTATATATTATTTTTTACTTATAATATCATTTTTGTTTCGTTTATTTAATATTAAGGCCAAATTTTGTTTGAAAATGATCTGCTACGTAGAGCACATTTTTTACAAAGTGGATGCTGCTTTAGAGTCTTCTACGCTAATTTCAGTTGGGATGATTTACGTAACTGATAATTGCAGTTTTCGATGTTTATTTCTTGGATTTATATAAAGTGATCCTGCGAAGTTCCAGGTAATTGATGCCAGGAATTTACATTGTACAACCCTTTATTCCATTTTCTATTTTTCATCCTTCGAAACGCTTTTTCGACATTGCTGTATTCACTGAACATTTTTCTGTTGCCGAGATGTGACGTATCGCGTGAGATTGCGGAACGGGAAGAATGTGACAGCAATTGCGTCACAAAGATCTGAACGGATTTCATAAGTCTGTGATCAAATTATAAGGCAATTCCTCACGTTTTACTATCGCAAAATGTTATTTAGATTGTTAAATCAGTGGAAAATGTCGACAATATTCAAACTAAATATCGAAATAGATACTGCTTGATTCCAGAATATTGATGAGAACATTATTTAATATTTTTTTATATAGTTTCTAAAACGCATATAGAAAAAGATTTCTATAAAGTAGCGAGATTATATTTTTTGGGTTTAAATAAGAAAACGATTTGAATTAGTTTTTTAGACCACTGAAAAGATATCAAAGGAAATGCCTTTTTAGAAAAGGATGTGCAGAAGGAGAAAAGATCCGCTTGTCTGTGACTTTTGTACAAGCAAGATGAATTTGTTGTATTCAAGGAAGTGAATTATTTAGCTGTTACGTTTGGCGATGTTTATAAACGAATTTAGGGTAAAGTTGAATGCGCGTGGAATCTATTTGATATGTTATAACAGAGAAAGATGATTTTTTTTCGCCTTTTCAATATATTAAAATATATCATTACCAATTTTAAATGTACTAAATTCAGTTTTAAATGTATCATCAGTAAGAATAATGGAAAATTTTCTTCCCCCTTAATCAGTTCAATTTTTTTATTTAAAAAACCAAAAATAAGTACTTTTACACTTTTTATTACAGAAAGATGATTAAAAATCGAAAATCTTCGGGTATTTCATAAATCTTCTCAGATTTAAAAGCGAATATTCCAGAGATAATAAACATTAAGCTAAAGAAGTGGTTTATTTACATTTGAAAGAAGCTTTCTTGGAATTTGCAATGAAATTAATCTGTCGCTCCACTGATTTAGAATTTCTATTATTAAAATACCATTGAAATATCTTCATTAAATTCAACTTACACTTTTTGACTGATTCAGTAGAAAAAACTTTTGCAGAAAATTTGGAATAAACTCCGAATCTATAATTCTGATTATTGACGAGAATCAGACAGAAATATAATTTTAAAAAAATGAAAAAATTCATAATTATCCGATGAGATTACATGTTACATTACCTTTATAAACTTTTTATAGGCCAAACTTTTGGTCTATTTATAATGCCTCACTTTTTTCGCTATTTATTCTCATTAAAATTATAAATTGAAACTAATTACAATTTTGGATATTGAATTCAAACGATAATAGAATGGTAATACTGAAATATAACGCATTTTAATTAAGCACCCAATGCTAAGACTGAAATCCTAATATTTTATAAATATAATATTCTTAGAATATGACAACGTGGGCTTACCAACTCGGGGATACTTATTAAATAAGTAGACACAACATTAAAATAAATTATATGAAGAGAATCATTACTAAATTTGCATTCAGATTTAAACAAAAGAAACAATACGAACATTCATTATACAACAAACCTGTATCTATTTTCCATCATAATTTATTCCGCAACATAAAACAGTACGAAAAAGTGAAAATTGGCATTAAATATTTTTTAGATGACAAATATTAAAAAATTGCCTAAAAAATAACGAATATTAGGTAGACTTTACATCATGAACATGCAATAAATCAGAAGAACATTTAAAATTTTTTTGCTAAAAGCACTAACTTCTGTTACATATAATGTTGTATCAAGTTTTCGGATAGAAAATTGAACTGACTCACCTAATTTTTTGGGCACTTTTTTTAGTTTATCCGATTTAGAGGGCCTAAAATCGACGTCATCGACTTCTCCGGTTACCGATTTTCCATTTTTCGCCATGTTGAGATCATTTTATGCTGATTTTCGAATTAAGACAGTTTTTATATCGAGATAAATAATGTTCTTCAACTTTTAAAACCCAAGTTTTAGAAAAAAAAACCATGTCCACGTTAAGTTCATTTTAGGTTGAGGCAAAATTAGAATCGAACATTTTAGAGAATGCTGTTCCAAATCTGTTTAATTTTCATTTCAAATTTTTTTAAGCATAAATTCTTCCACCTTTCCAATTTTTACATATTACTTAGAATATTAAAACACAACCAATATCTGGCGATTGTTTGATGCCAAAAGGTGAAATTTTACGATTGTAAGTCTTGATATGTAATTCATGTTACTGAATCACATTGTTCCAACTTATTCGGAAAATTCGAAGAAAAGATTCCTGGAAAGAAGGAGAGAAAAATGGTTATGTTTGCTACTAAGCTAAAATATGATGTTTCGCGACTGCCATTAAGAAGCCTTTTTTTAACCTTCTTATAAAGATTAACTTTCATAATATTTTTAAAATAAGATATGTCAATTTAATTTACTAAATATTTTAATGCTGTATGATATGCATTGAATGAAATTTTGCGATAAAGGAACGATTTCCCGCAAAATGTATTAAAATCCGTATTAATACCTTTTTCCCTTCATTATCCCAATTCATATATTGGTTTATTTAATAAAATAAGCTTTCATACTCATAAATCGTGATAAATTCAATCCTACGCCAATACAAACTTGAAAAGAGTAGAAAGAAAGAGTAATGAATAAATGCTATCTCACAGATTTTAATGAACAGATGTTCTATTAAGGATTCAGCATATTTATATATAATATATAACTAAAAATTAAAGTGTGTAAAAAAATAACACATTTTAATTACTAAAATAGTTACCAAAAATTTTATTTTTGTTATATTTTATGATATAATAACCCTAACTTAACTAGACGAATTAATCTGAATGTGACAAATTATGTTTGTTTGAATTTGTCTCAAACACTTTTCTTAACCTAATCTTCAATATGAAACAAAAATAATGAAACATAATATTATTGCCAAATAATTTGGTGCCATTTGTTATATCATTAAATGAATCTTTTAATCAAAATATTAGCATAATATACTTCTGAATGCAACAAATATTTAATACATAAAATGATAGTAATTTATCAAAGAATTTAATGGACTTTAATGTATAAATAAAGCACTAAAGTTATTTTCAATTTTCGATCCATTAAATAAAAAAAATATCAGAAGAATAATAAATTCTTTCTCTGAAAGATAATTCCCATGTCACGAAAGTCAATATCAAATATTCCCATCTTTATGTTTTTCATATTAAACATACATTTTCACGCCTTTTGGTACAAACAGTCAATTGGAAAGCCAAAAAAGAAAAAAAATTTATTACTTAAATATTCATCAGGCAATTCAGTATTCAAACATTCTACATTGTAAATAAAAATTCTTTATATATATATATATATATACTTATAATAAACATTAATCACAATCATTTTTGTTATTTGGTAATCCGCCAACTCAGAAAAAACCATTTAAAAAACTTTTGCAAGCTGTGATGTAATATAAATAATTCATGTGTTTAAAGTTTGAAATTGTAACTAATTCTTAAAATCATAAATAAAAGAACATATAAATGCTAGGATTATATCAGATTTATTAGAAACAATACATACGTAACAAAGCAGGATTAACTCACAATTATAAAGAATTGCAATCGAATAAATTGTTTTAGTAATATGAATTTAAGATAAAGAGTTTTCATTTAAACTTGCATATAATTTGAATTCACTGAAGCTTCATATAATTTTAGTGATTATTACATTAGTGGCAATGCATGCAATTCTAATCGTTATTATTTGTAACCTTATTTTCTTTCATTGTAAAAATATTATCTTTATTATTTTTTTTAATTTTTGCAAGCCAGACAATGAAAAATTTTTAAATTGCAAATGATAGATACTTGAACTATAAACAGGGAGAATGAGGACTGTAACAGCAATTCTCACTGCTCTGAATAATGATGAACTCATAATTTAAGTCTAAACCATAAAAATTATATTCAATAACTTCCTAAGTTAAACTATCGGATTTTTCATTTCTAAATGTTAATGTTACTTATTGACAATTAGATGTACATTTATTAAGCTTATTCATTTATCTTGAACAGAAAAGTGTTTAGTATTTCTTTTCAACTCTTTAAAGAGAAAAATAAATACTCACAGATCTTTCTCATTTCATTTAACCAAATTAAATTTTAGTCAGATTTCAACATAAAAAAATATGAAGGCAAACAGAAAAATCTGGTATTTTCGACCCAAAACGTGCCGTTCTCATGTATTTTATCCCTTGAGGAATTCGAGGCAAATTTCTAAAGGGATTTAGGCTACTCTTCATGTATAGTTTTCCCAATCAGTTCTTTGCACCAGTGAATATGTAACCATAATTTTTAGCATATCAATTACTCTTTTCAATAAATTCATAGCTTAGGGAAGATAGAAGAATATAAAACATATAGTACCAGATTTAGTCAAGTGATCAAAGCAAAATATAATTGAAAGATATAATACTAATAATTCAAATTTTTCATCTATTGATTAAAGGTATTTATGAAAAAAATATTTTAACATTTTCCAAACATGACACTTAAATTACTAAATTGAGAATTATATCTTTATGTTAAGAAATTTTTGATTAATTAATTATGAATTTCAAAATCAATGAGAAAAATTATTTAATTATTAGAAATAATTCTTATATATAATTGTATTATTATAAAAATGAATTATTATTATTATTATTTCATTGTAAAACACATTAAATATTCACAAATTATATAATTAAAACAAATTTTATTTTAAATGTTTTTCCCAAAATCGGCAATTCACAGCATAAGGCACAAAGGAAAGTGCTGAAAGACCGACTGTAACAGCAGTTCCCACCATACTGAATAACGATGAACTCGTAATCTCGTGTCTTCCTACAGTCACAGGGCACGATAATCGTACAGTTTTCAAGCTATGGAAGTCAATGAAAACTTTTTTGAATCGATACTTATCTTGCAAAAAAATTTAAAAATCGGAATATCAATTAAAAAGTATTAGAATCATTATTGGAATGATGAAGCTATGGATTTTCTTTCATGAATAACTCCTCAAGGAGAAAACAAAAATTCTTAATTTCTTAAATATCGACGTACAAAACTTTAAAATTCCTCAGCTCAAAACAATTATTTTAATTCACAATTATAATTTAATAATAATTATAAATATAATTCATATTATAAATTATTCATAAAATAAAAAGAGCTTTTTAACACAAAAATTAAAGTTTAAAAGGAAAGTAATAAATGAGACAATAATAATGCATTAAGAGAACTGACAAATTTGATTTTATAGAAAAACGATTTATTAGATTAACCTAAAATAATTTAATTCCCATAAGTAATTTCAGAAATTACTTTAAGAGTAAAAATTATTAAAGAATATATTTATATTCTTATATATAAATATATAAAGTAGTATATTTATATATACTATAAATATATAAAGAGTAAAAGATATAAAGAAATTACTTTAAAAACAAAGAGATTTTAGCTATTAATGCAAACACTCGTGAGCAAAATAAATATGTTTTTAAATATGTACTCTATAATTCTATATGTATTTAAATAACAAATAATGTACAATATCTTGATTAAAGGCTGATCATATAATTTACAAAAACATTAAAGTATTGGCCTTAATATCCAAGAGTATTTTAGAGTATTTTAAAATCTACTGCTTTATTTAAAAAATATATTTTAAGTTAAGGAAATAAGGAATCCTTGAGAAATATTTTTCCTTTATTTTTTCTGTATTTCAAACAAATCTCATTTTATAAGTAGCAGAACAGAAAAATTCTAATTACGTATAAAGAATAAATCATTAAAAAAAATTCATATAAATTCCTTTGATTTCACATTCAACAATAAAAGTGGTGCAATACATATTTTTAAAACTAATCTAGAAAGTGCTCCTATAAGAAAATCAAATGTATGTCATAAAAAAAAAAGTAAAAATATAAATGAATATATGGTAAAAGAATCATGAACAGTGATTGGTAATTAATTGCATATAATTCGCGAAACAAAAAATTATTCACTTGTTCATATGCCTACAAAAATTGAATTGAGCACTACGTAGCACAGTCTATTACTTATAATTTTGGCTTTAGTAGAATATTTAGAAAACTTAAAAATAGCGATTCATGGTTAGCGTAATAAAATTTGAAGATAATTTTTATAATAAAAAGAAATTAATTTTTTAATAAGATTTACACATTAACATCAGAAACTTTCTTCTACTACCACATAACTAACATAATGAAATCATCTTTAAGAGATCTAGTTACAACGATACAAGATTTGGCAGTCCAATTCCATACAATGTGTTCATAATTTATCTTATAATCAAACCATCACCACATTTTCACCGAGTAACATTTGATTAGGGTAAATCATTCATATGCTGAGAGAAGGGTCTTTATTCCGGTGCCGCACAAACTATAAAAAATTCCTTTGATTGGCTATGAAAATATTCATCTCGAACAACAATATTAAATAAATGATAAGAAGAAATTTGTAGCCGTTCTGAACATAAAAGTATTAATCAAATGATGATATAATATTAATATATTATTAATATATGAATGAAGTATTTTAATATATATCGACAAATAGTTTTTTCACAAAGTCATTATATTAACATTAAATATATTATTTTTTAATATTAGATTCATCTGTATTCAATCATTAATTCTAGTTTTTTTACTATACTATTTTTACTGGATAAGGCAGAATTGCTTTCAATTTACAACATGAATATTAATTACTGACATTTTTCCACAGCAAACATTGCCTTCAAAATTGTATTTTAAAAATAAAATGTTTTAAAAATAATAAAGTGATCCCAAAAAAATTGATTCTATAATATTTAAAGCTTAATAATTGTGTGCATATTAAGACGATTAAATTTTAGACAGTATTAGGTCAAATATATTCGCTTTAAAGTTTTTCAAGAGGTCAACATATCAAATTACAAAAAAATAATGGAATCAAAACCTTTCAAATATTTCATTTTATAATGTTAACGTAATGGTCCGTAAACAATGCTGTTATAACGATGTTGATCGTTTCTCTCATCACCTTGTAGGGATACTTCTGGATGTGGAATTAGAGCAGTCAAGGGACTTCATGCGCCATAAACATATGGTTTACAAAATCCTTTGCTAATAACAGCGACAAATTGAACATGCCGAGATGCTCTGATGTTGTCTGAGTGTTAAGTACATTCCCTGCCGGGACGTTGTAATGACATGATCTCGCGACAGGTCCAATGCCAAACTTGGAGCGGAAGATACATCTGCTAGCAATCTTTTGCGCAGTAGGCAATAGCAATGCCGACATGAGGATAGCCCTCGCTTATCGTCTTATATTCCTATTAGCCACGGAAATTACTTGCTGTTGAAATTCGTTCAATCGCATGCTGAAGAATTCGAGGTAAGTTTTAGGAATGCGGCCCCGATTTTCCATAGTCACTTCAATACACCAATTAGAGAAACAGTACTCCTAATGGGATGCAGGTAAAAGGAGCACCTTTGTGTTCCCAAGCTGTATCTCGTAAAACTATTTCTGTCGGAAAGGTTGTAGTAAAAGAAAAAATTACCGTTCAAGGTGGCTGTAAAAATGCTGGAGCGCGTGCAAAAATTTCCTCCTCGTCAAGGAAAAAGTATTCATCATTGACAAGCACTGACAATTCGTTTTGGGACAATTGTCAGGTTTAAAATTTTTTACTATTGTCAGGTTAGTATTTTTATATTGATTGCATTATATAAAATATATCAGCAATCAATAAATTCATGGTGCTTTGAGGACTTTGCTTTACTTATAAAATAACTTTCCGTTATATTCATCTAGTGTTAAGCTCCTGAAAGTAAAATTCTTAAATTCTTCATCATAAGTCACTTTTGCCTCACAGTTGATGAGATCTCCCTTCATATATAATAATTTCTTATTATATGAGGTCTCTGAAAGGACTATCTAAGAAATAATCATATAACAATATGATTTCTCTTTATAGAGATACACTGATATTTTCTCGGTTATCGCAACTTTTTATTTTCTGGGTTATCCCTATGTTGTTAATTTTAAATAATTTTTGTTGTTTAATGGAAATTCGTAATGCGATTCACAGAAATAATCAAATTATATAACTTAATCGAGAACTGCTATTCAAAAGTGACAAACAATAACTAGGCCCTTTGACCATTTGCCTGTAAGAAAGGTTCACAGAGTTTGCAAGCCAAAAAATATATTTTATTAAACTGAAACATATTTTTTTTCTTCAATACAAATAATAATTTTTTTTAAAATTCAATTTTTTTCGTCCATTAAGTAAAATATAATACAATGGAAAAACAGATTGAATTCCATCCCTCCGATTTTGTTTCATTTAAGTGCTCGTTCTGTTTATCGGTAGCTTTGATTGGACGGAAGCGCCAGTATTGCATTTTATCATCTACATATAACATTTCATAATTGTAATTTTTATTTAACCGAATATTAATCTAAAACAATTATTTTTATTCTTATTATCTTTTTTCTCTTATTCGTATTTTAATTATGAATTATATACAATGAAATGTGTGACTTACAAAAACCATTAAAAATCGAAATTAATTGGGAAATTTATTTAAAAAAATCATATCCATATCAGAGTATTGTAATTAAATAATCAATAAAACAAAGATTATCCAAAATTTATATTTTTATGTTTCATAAATGTGCAACATCTTTCTCATTTGTGAATTTTTAGTTTATACTTAATGGTTGATATTTGATCCATGACTTGCTGCTCATAATTTAAAGTGACAAAAATTTATATAATCTATTTTTAAAATAAATAATAAAAGGACTTATGTAAGCAATAATGTGGCATAAATATTTTGGATGATAGCATGGACAAAATTGAAAATTATAACATATTAAAAAGAAACTAAAATTTTGCATATATTGTTAGCATCAGAGTATATGACATTTAGCTTATCAAGAGAATTTTGCATCCCTAAAGTTCAAAACATGACATTTAGTCTGAAGTAGAAAATAAAAAAAAGGTTATTTGACTATATAAATATTACATTGTTTAGAGATCAATTTTATTGGAAAATCATTACTTAAAATGTCTTTACAATTTATTTTATAGAATTAATAATTTTAAAATGTTCTATAATTGCTAAAACATTAGTTATGCATCTGTATAATTAAATAAAAAATTCAAATGATTCTAATGTATTATTTAAATGCATTTATTATATCATATGATTGTATCATATTATATCACATACATGAGACAAATCTTATACATTATAATAAAGGTAAAATATAACCAAAAATTCAATCCAAATGTAAAAAATTTTAAACTTCATTGCAATGATTACAAAGGAACATGAATGAAATTTTTACCTACAAAAAATTTCATTCAAGTTGCAAATAAAAAAATGTTTCATATTCTTTTATATTAAATGATCATGTATTATTTTATATTAATTATCATGTAAAGTTTGCAAAATTCTTCCTAAAAAAGTAAAGTTTATATTAAGTAAATAAATTTTCATTTTTTGGACTTATATATGATTTTTCTGAAAATTCCTAGAAAATTTCTATGTAAAATTTTAATTTTAAATTTGATCATTTTTTTCTTATTTGTAAACAATTAGGATCTGAAATTACTTAAGATAAAAAATTTATAAATAACCTAATATTAAGGAGAAATATAATAAAATACATTTTTTTAGTTATTAGAATAGGTCCTTCATTAACATGAAAAGCTGAATCTGAATATCTGTCATGCTTATTAAAAAAAATTTCATAAAGTTTTTATAACTCTGTACAAACAATCTATTAATCTTAAACATTTATTTTTGGTAATATAAAATATATGTTTTACAGTATATATCTGATATACATATGTACTATAATTGTAATATATTTACTGCTATATATATATATAATATATATTTCTGCATTTCATTGTCTATATTATTATATACTAATAGGGATCTTAATAATAAAATTAAAATATTTAACTGTGAGAAAATCATTTAAAAAAATAAGTTTAAAAAATTATTCAACCAATAAATATATGTTTTAGATATTTTTGAAGTCAGTTAATAGCTATCAAACTTACAAATTACTTATGAATTAATTTAAAATCAGAGTTTTTACTATCAAAAACAAAATGGATATTTTTTCAGTTTTAAATGTCATTAAGTTTACTTGCAATATATTAAAAAGAAATGACTTAGTAGGAAAAAATATTATCCACAATCTTAATGAAAGTTAATAAATTTCCTTATAACCATCTATATATTTCTCATAGTTTTATTATGAAGTGGTTAAATTTGTCGTTTGGTTAATGATATTTAAAAATCAAAATGATAAAACATACCCAATCTTACTTTTAAGTTCCGATAGAAGAGTGCTTTTCTTGTCATATTTTTTGCTTAAATTTACACATTGATTTATTTGTTTATTACATTTATTGTTTCATAAAAATTATAACCGATTTCATTCACTAACCGCAAAACTTCATTGCCCCATAGCGATTCCAGCAGACTACCTCTTCAGGAACCATAGACGTCAAAAATATCGAACCATAGATCACGAGATAAGCGGCAAATATTATCAGCTGATTACATCTATTCTATAAATATCAGAATTCTAAAATATTAACAATAAATATTCATCCAGTTTACCATTAAAATTTCCAAGAATTTATTGATTTTTAAAAATGAAAAACTTGGCTTTTTATGTACTAATACTTTTACTGTGTAGAATGTTTTATAGACAATAATTCATCATGCTGGGGTGCTATACAGTTTACTTATGTTTATATATATTTAAACGGAGTGTGGGATCCCCAAATTTTCGCCTTTTGGTTTTCATGTAATTTGATATTAGAGTCAAATTCGAATTCATTACTTTCAAAAACTAAAAAAGTAATAAACATATCAGTGTGCAAATAGAAAAACAATAATTTGTAGTAATTAAAGTCCTAAATAAAGAGAAAAACAATTCAAAAACACCTTCACATGCCTCACTATAATTATTATCATAAAGATTGAGAGTAAAATTTTTAAGCTTCGCTCTTGCTCCGACTTTTATACTTACATAAATATCTTGTCTTTCTATAATGGTATCATAATTTCTACACCATCTGCAAAATACTGAATCTTATAAAACTATTGCAATTGTGTGGCCACAAAATGGAATTTGTTGTCTTTTCTCAGACAATTTACCTGAAAAATTTTTAATCTTTTAACAACTGAATTTTTAGTAGTTTTCAGTGAATTCTTTAAGTTCTAAATTCCTTATAATTTTGATTCTTTTTGATTTTGTAATTTTTGGTTTAATGTGAAAACTTTGTTACAGTTAATCTATTATTTCAGTATTTACAAACAAAGGAGAAGCTTATCATATGAATTCCCAAAACAGTTTGAGCTCCTAAACAATTCTCTTAATGCTGATTTGGCTATTAGAGCTCAAAAGCTTTCCCACTACCTCATCATCTTAAATTAAGTATCTTTATTGGTTTTTTCACTATTATTGAGTTTTTCTTTTAGTCCTTATTTCCCATACTTAAGAGTTCTTTATTTATTGTTTGTGGGCCATCAAAATCAGAAATGTATACTTTTTTTGCAATCTCATGTTTAATTAATTAAATAATTAATATATGAGGTTTTGTTTGGAATTTTTATTACAAAAGACAGCTGACAATATCTTTGTATTCAAAATGCCTTTTAAAAACCCTACGCGCTGCTAGCATTTTGAATCAATGAAATAATTTATAAAAATCATTTGGTTTATAATTATTGCTACATTTATTTTCTTTTATTACCTATAAAACTTTTTTCTTTTGAATTTATCAAATGAAATGATATTTAAATATAAATGACCATATAATAAATTATATGGTAAATAATATTAGTGTTGTAAGAAATAAGATGCATTTTTATCATTTTCTCTTAGAACTATCATTTACAAATGTTATGGAAATAAATATTTTTCTGTAATTGTTCAAACCTTATCAATAAAGGTCAGTACTAGAAGAAAAAAAAAATTTGATGGATATTGGAGGAAAACACTCAAACAATTAAAATGTAATAATTATTTTACAGTGATTATAAGAATAATTTTTGTCTTCATAAAAATTTCTCAAAGAATTCTCTAAAAAATAATTCTTTAATCCACTATTACTTCATCATTTATTCTCTAAATTTTTTTTATAGTCTTCCTGATTAAGTTTTCCATTGTGTATTAAACAGACTGTAAATTGAGCACTAAAGAGCTAACTAGTGATAAACTGTCCTTCCTTCATGTCTTTGTAATTAAAGGCCCAACAACTGAACTCTTTCCTGTGAATTACAAACTCATCTTCATCTTTCTTCAAGCTCAATCTAGCAAAAAACCAAATATCATAATTGCCTAATAAAAGAGCCCAAGCCAAATACAGTTCCTTTTAAGCTCACCCATAACTTATAAATAAATTCAACCCAACATATAGTGAAATTGAAATTAAAAAGACAATCATTAATCAAAATATTCTTTTCACGGATCATTTCTTTCTCATATTTGTAGTGTAACATATCATATTACAGATATCTTTAAGGGAAATACATTACCTTCATATTCAATAACCAGATTTCTTATATCCTTAAAGGTCCTTTCTATAAAAAAAAATGATTATTATTTTTTTTTAAAAGTTCTCATTCTCTAAATTTCATTAACTGACTTTCGTATGTTCCTTGTTATTTAAAAGATACCTGCCAGTGTATAAGAAAATATTAGCAACTATGAACAATCCCCTTTAAGAACTATCCCTCCTCTTATTTGTGTTCCTTCAAGAGAAATAAAATTGATATTAGCTTTTTCTTTGTCTATTCTCATTTTATTAAATGGGTTTGTTAATTCAATGAAATGATGGAACATTAGAATGAAGTGTTTAGATATTTTCATGATCATTATATCTTCACTACATTTCTTCATTGACTCTCCCTGTTTTCGTTAACTTGATAAATTCGTTCTATCGTACCAGCATCCACCGTCCTAACGGTATACTCTACATAACTCACGCTTTCGTCAAAATCTTTTTCTCCTATTGCAGGCTATCGAGATAGGGAAATGGTTAAATTGGCTTAAATTACGACCAAGGCATTCTTCTAAATCCTATATGACCCATTTCCTTACAGCTTTAACCTTTAAGCACCATGAGAATAATTTCAATAAGGCTGATTCTATGTTTTGACACTAATTCGTTCGGAAAACTGAAATCAATGCTTCGCAATATAAAGGCCATAGAAATTCAATCATTTCAGCTTTGACAGAAGACACATGTAGCTATTCTAAACTCATTTTCTTTTAATTAATTTTAGCCTAATGTTAATATAAAACAATTATTAGCTTTTTGCAAGCGGATTGCGTTCCTCTCACAAACAAAATAGGACTCGGAAATCTTCGAGAAGCATTCCAAGTCTTAAACAGCCCCAAGCAGCCAACATTAGAGCATCAAAAATTAAAAACGCTGCAGAGTATCTCTGACGCTTAAGACGAGTTACGAAATGTGCGAAGACGATATTCGATATAAGTGATGGTAAGTAATTTTATGTTTGTGAGTTTTCGAAAAGTTGGGGTCATAAAACTAATACTTTCAGGGTATCTATAATTTAGAGATTTTACAAATGTGAACATATAAAACAGCAATAATTGACGACATCAAGAGAACCTTTTGTTCTTGTGGCGTTCAGGATTTTAATCAATACGTTACTCCTCCCTCCGTGAATACTTTGTTGGTACAGAAAGCAAGAAACTTCCTTTCAAGCACTTAAAGAAAACAGGTTGAACATCATTTGAGTTTATGCATTTGTGGTAATATCAAAGTATTAAGGCTAAACTATTATTAGCGTCAGAATGAAGCCGATTTTTAGTAGGTTAGAATTTTGAGTTTTTTGACTGCTTAAATTAGCTCTTTCACAGGGATAAAGATGTCTTTAGTCAGGGGTTCATAGACATTTTTCATACTTATTTCAGGGTTATTTTCATACTAATCTTATTCTAATATTAATTCAGGTTAGCTAATTTCTTAACAGTTTTTTAAAATTTTAGATATCTGATTAAAGTTTCTACTATTTTATGGTATATTCTTACTCAGTTGAATATTGGTATGCTGTCATGAAACTGAACAAAGTATCTTGAATTTTTTTACAAACACAAAGAAATATGATGTAAATGTTAAGAATCTTCTTGGAAAGAACAATTATATTTTATGAGATTAAATTTTCAATCAGTAAAATAGATTTTTTTATGTCCCTTAAGATTGCAGTAAATATATTCTGTATAAATATTTTCATTAAATTAGCTTCAGTTAAGAAATGATTTCAGGTAACTGTATAGATTTAATTTACTCTAATTTGTAGGATTATATTATTTCTAAATATTATTAAATAATGGAATTGTTTTAATATTTCAAAATTGTGTTAATTTTGTTTATTGCAGATGCAATTAAAAATTCTTCCTTTGTTTCATTTGTAAAAATCAAACCAATTTCCTTGATTTGAATTTTTTGAACAACTAACTGAAAAAAACATGGAGGAAAATCAGGAAAAGCTTAATAACTCAGAACAAAAAAGTGGATTGCAATGTACAGGAAAGAAAATTTTCTGTTTGAAAATAGATACTACAGCAGATGAAATACAGTTCAGAAAAATTTTAGAAATGGACAGTGATTTTAAATATTTGCTGAATTTCACCATGTGCACTATTTGCAAAATCAGCTTAAAAGATATTCCTGAAAATGACATGTTTAGGCATCCTTTATTGGATGTACTTGTATGCAACTCATGCTGGAGCTTTTACAATAGTGGAGATTTTTCACTGGATGAGGATGATGAAGATAAATATTGTAGATGGTGTGGTCAAGGCGGACAAATTTTTTTGTGCTCAAGATGTATTTTTGGTTTCTGTCCAAAATGCATTAGAAGGCATTTTGGATCTAAAACAGTAAAAGAAATTAAAAATGATGAAGAATGGAAATGTTTTGTCTGTAATCCAGAACCACTGTGGAAATTAAGAGCTGTTTGCTATTATAAAATGAATCAAATTGAAATACCTAACAGCAAAAGAAATGCAACATATAGAACATCAGATTCCAAGGAAAAGAAAGCACTAGAAATTGAGAAAGAAAAGAGATCCAGTAATTGCAAAACAAAAACTCCAAGAGGTTGTTATTTAAATTTATAGCTTTTGTATTAAAATTTAAATGTATTATATTTTCAAGTCCCAAGAACTAAGATTTTTTGATATCAAAAATCCTTTGCATTTCCTATGTAAAATTGATCCTGTTATATATTGTATAGGCATAAAAAATTTATTTTTGTTTACATCACCTTACTTTTATTGTCGTTTTTATCAATTATTGAAGACAATTTCATTGAATATTAACAGAAAATCTCAAATTATTACTAAACTTTTATTATAGATAATCAGAAACGTTCCATTGAAATTCCTTCAAATGAAGAAACAGAATGGTCTGATGAAATTACACAGAGAAAGAAAAGAAGATGTTCTAAAACAGGTAGCTTTTATTTGTTTTTATTTTAAAATATTTTGGTTCTTGTTATATTTGATAATTATAAAAGAATTAATCAACTTATATTTAAAAAAAAAAAATTATAAGGTGTAAAATATAATTAAAATGATTACTTAATTATTAAATCTTAAAGACAATTGGTTCTTCATGAAAATTAAAGCTTTGATTTATATTTATCATATATTTGATTTATATTTGTTTCAGTTTCTCCACAATTAGGGAATTTGTTAATTAATGAGGATAAAAATAGTACCAAAAAGCCCAGTAAAAAAACAAGAAACACAACTGAAACTCCAGAATCGGCAAGTACGTGTACCTTTATGATTCAGATTTTTTTGCGTATCAGAAATTTTCAATTTTACATTCATTTCAAATTTTCCAATTCTAACTTTTAGTTTTATCAAAACCTATGATTAAAAAAATAACTATATTTTGCGATCAGTTAAACTTTGGATCAAATTAAGAATGGAATTATCTTATAAAAGGAAAGAAAAATTTTGAAAACACTGTGAATATTGAAAGATTTTAGTTAAGATGTTAGTTATTAGAATAAAATGCATTAAGAAATGTAGAGAACTGAAGTTACATTTACTAGGACCAGTAGTTAAAAGTGAGTGATGATAATTAATAAAAAAAAATTGAATATTATAAATTGTGAGCCGATATTGACGTCATTTTAATAAAGTACAAAAATGATATAAGATAAAATATAATAAGAAATTGGATTTTTAAGCAATAAAATAGACACCCAAACAGCTGAAACTTCATTTTTTATTTTTCAAGAGTTTTAGGTAATTTTTCTATCTTCTTTCAATAGGAAAAATTTTGAAGAGAGACTTGCCAAATGTATCACGTAGATCACGTATCCTAAGCCGTATGAAAAAAAATGATAATAACGAGGATGATTCCACAGATTCAGATTCTAATTTGGTGTGTAGTAGTGATACAGAAAGCGCTGATGGGTCAGAGCCGAAAAAGCATGGATCGAACCGGCCTATGGTATCTATCGAGGAGAAATTGCAAGATGTTTTAAAAATAGCAGAAGTAACATCAGAATTTTCTTTAAAAACTTGTCGGAAGAAGCTAAAAAAATTCAACGACAGAAACTATATAGGAAATAAAGAGAACATATTGGAAGAAGTCAAAAGCATCAGATCTATCATCCTTCTCTTGTGCTCCAGTTTGTCGACTGCTCTTAATATCACTAATTTACTGGAAGAGAAGTTAAAAGATCAATGTAAGCACCCTTTAGATTTATAAATTTCTTGAATTTGTTTTATCTCTTTGCCAAATCATATTTTTAGTTTTTTAAGAAATATACCTTAATTTAAAAATTTGGTTAAAATTAACTTTAAAAGTACTGCATCTCAAAGAATTTAACATATTAAAGAAACTAAACAATAAATCAAATTGATTTATGTTCTAAGAAAGGTTTTGCATCATAAAAGTAAGAGCGCGCGATTCTTAATATTAGTTTTTTCCAACGTTAAATGTGAAGTTAATGCTTTATTTAATTTTCAAAAATAGAATCTTATTTCCAAATGTCTATATTCCTATGTAATGAATAATAAAATAAATTTCCACTCTGATCATCAGAACATTTATTATTATTATTATTATTATTATTATTATTATTATTATTATTATTATTACTACTACTACTACTACTACTACTACTACTACTACTATTAATATTATTAGTATTATTAGTATTAATATTAGTATAGTATTATTATTTAAAACATGATGACATTTTTCATGAAAACGTTTTTTTGGTTTTCATGAAAAAGATGTTTTGCTTGTATTCCTTTTTAAAATTTAAAAAATTTTTACGAATCTGAATTTAAATTACGTTTTGAATGTTCCTTAAATCCCAGTTTTGTAAATTAAAAATCAGGAATCAAAAAACTTAAAAAAATATTTTCTTTTGTTGTTTCAAGTGGAAGGGCATGAAAGTGATGGTAGGAGATCCAGCCAACGAATTGAGGATCGTGCGATAGATATATCATCTCTGTTGAAAATGATTCTGGAATTTATGCTGAAAGAAAAAATTAAAGCTTCATATCTTTTAGAAATAATAGACGATATATGTAATAAATACCAAAACATTGGTATTTCTTCACATAGTTTATTTTCAAATTTTTTGAAGTCGATGATGAAAAAATCAGATATAAGTAAACAACCTGTAATTGATACGGAGAATAATCCAGCACTGAACACAAGTAGTTCAGAATATAATCTTAATGCTGAATGTGAGAGTAATAACTCGCAATATAGAAATATTGCGGATAATGATAAAAATGAAACAAGTGAAAGTCTTCAAAAATGCGATAGAAAAATCTCAATGAAATCAAAAAAAGATAATTTTGGAAATGTTTCTAATAATGCTTCAGAGGAACTTTTCAAAAACCCAGCAAATGAAAAAAATGCAGAAGTTGTTTCTAGTAATGGTACAGAGCATATTTCAAAGGAAGCAGATAAAAATAGTTGTGGAAATATTTCCAATAATGATGCAGAGGACATTTCCACAAAATTCACAAATGATGAATGTTCGAAGATTGTTTCTATTAGGGATACAGAGCACATTTCAGAACAACAAAGTGAAACCAGTTCAGGAAGTGTTTGTAACAATACAGAAGACATTTCCAAAAAACTCGCAAATGAAAAAAATGCAGAAGTTGTTTCTAGTAATGGTACAGAGCATATTTCAAAGGAAGCAGATAAAAATAGTTG
>JAOWBB010000005.1:1967819-1980795 GCA_028565995.1 Ricinus marginatus
TGGAAATATTTCCAATAATGATTCAGAGGTAATTTCAGAGAACTCAAATGAAAATAAATGGGGAAATCCTTCTGTTAATAGTAATGATTTAGAGATAATTTCAAAGGAAGCAAATGCAAAGAGGTATGAAAATAATTTTAATAGTGATTTAGAGGTAATTTTAAGGAAATCAAATGAAAATACGTTGAAAAAAAATTTTAAAAGTGATAACGATTTATCAGCCAATATTTTAGATAACAAATTTTGGTTTGATGGTTGCAGCCCTCATGAAAATAGTGGCATGATATCGGATAAAAACAATATTAATCAATGCGAGGACATGGACGTGAGTGAAGAAGAAACTGGGGATAACTTTATCTCAACAACAATTGAAAGAAAGGTTGAGGAAATCGAATTTTCTCCATCAGATCCTGAATTTGACACTTCCGAACTAGCGAAAATAAGGGAGGAATTATTAAAGTCAGAAAGCTCATTTGAAAGCGATTTAAGTGCGATCGAATCAAGTTTCAGCGATTCGTCCAGCATTTCCAGTTTTGTAGTGAAAAGGCCAAGACATCAGAAGCGTACAGTTGAACGGAAAGCGAAAAATAGGTCAAAGAGAAGTTCCAAATCAGATTTGTCTAAAGAAGAAAGAGAGTTAAAAAGGTTGTTTGATTTTTCAACTTTGGAGAATAAACGTAAGGCGTCAACAAATTTTTTAAGAATAAAGTCAGCTGATTCCAGTGACAGCGATTCTGCCCTAAGAATTACCGAGAAAAAGTCAAATAAGGCAAACAATTCTGATGATCAAACTGTAGTCAAAGAAACTGTGAGTAAAGAAAGTAAATGTATTAATATTTCAGATGATACAGATCTCTCAGACAATCTTAATATCGACGAACTTGTGAATGAAGAGAAAGTGTATCTTTCAAATGAAGCGGATGTCTCTGATAATTCTTCAATCAATAACTGGAGTGATGATGATTCGGAAATAATCAGTTTTACAGAGCTTAATGTGGATAATATAAAAACGGAAAATTCTGATTCGAAGACGACTTCCAACCAGGATGAAGAATGTAACAAGGATGAAGTTTCTAACCAGAAATCTTCCGACGAAGATAATAAAAGGAAATCTTCCTTGGAGGCAAATATGTCAGAAGGAAATATATCTGATAATCCAAGGAATGTTTGTTCAAACAAGAAGGGTAGTAGCTCTTGGAAAAGAGACAAACTTCTTCGCGATATATCTGATGACATAGATGATAGCGACGAAGAAAATACTAAGAAAAAAAAAAAAAAAAAACCGAAAAAAAATGCTGCAGAAAAGTGCGTCTACGACTTTTCAGATTCTGATAGCAGCATACCTAAAAGGAAGGTAGGATATGGTGGTAGAAAACAAGTGTGTTCAAACACAAGCGAAGACACCAGTTCCTCTTCGGCCGAATTGGAAATTATTCCTAATCCAGAGCAGTCTCCGACGAAGGGTCGGAGGAATATTAAAAAGATTTTGAATCAACAATCTTTACATTTAGAAACGAAGCAGGCATTAAAAATAGAAAATGAGAGAAAAAAAAGAGTTGCAGAGAGGAATGAAATTTACAATAAACTATTTCCCAATCTAGACAAGAGTGACAGGTTAGTTTTGGATTTCAATCCTGATACCAAAAAAATCTTACTGGAAGTACCAAAAAATTTGGTGAAGAATCTGAAGCCTCATCAAAAGCAAGGAGTGAAATTTATGTGGGATTGCTGTTTTGAATCTCTGGATAAGCTGAAAAACAGTAGTGGCACGGGTTGTATCCTCGCCCATTGTATGGGTCTGGGGAAAACTTTGCAGGTAGTAACTTTAATATATACTTTGCTACATTTTGAATTGGGAGTAAAAACAGTGCTTATTGTTTGTCCATTGAACGTGTTGAACAATTGGATGCATGAATTCGTTTATTGGTGGAAGGATTGTCCGAGAGAGATTCGAGTTTATTCCATACAAAATATAAAAGAGAAATACGAAAGGTATTCCAAAATAGAAAAATGGTATACTTATGGGGGGGTTTTGATTCTCAGCTATAACATGATGAGGAATTTGAGCAAATTGATCGCTAAAAAAGATTCTAGAAAGAAGAAATATGATTTTTCACATTTTCTTCTCGATCCGGGACCTGATGTCGTTGTATGTGATGAAGGCCATTTAATGAAAAATGAGGATTCTGGTTTGTCAAAATGCATGAGAAAAATCAAAACTTCTAGAAGAATAGTGTTAACTGGGACTCCCTTCCAGAATAATCTCCTTGAATATTATTCGATGATTCAGTTTGTAAAACCGAATATTCTTGGCACGAAGATGGAGTTTATGAACAGGTTTGGAAATCCGATCAAAAATGGTCAGTTTGAGGATTCAACAAGCTCGGATGTTGCACTTATGAGAGCCCGATCTCATGTTCTACACAAATTGCTGGATGGTTGCATACAACGATTTAATTACAATGTCGCTATTCCTTTTCTGCCCGAGAAGCACGAATATGTGATATCAATACAGCTAACTGAGACTCAGGCCACTCTATACAGGCATTATATAGAAAAATGCAGAGAAAGGACTTCTTTGAAGAATGAGAGTTGTAGTCTTTTTCGAGATTTCACTTGGCTTCATAAACTTTGGACTCATCCTTTAACATTGGTTTCCTACGCAAAAAACCGATTAATTAACGATAAATCCATTGGATCATCTCAGTTCAATGATGAATTAAATTTTCTAGAAAACATCGATTCAAATGACGAAGCCGAGAATTTAAATTCGAGTAAAACCAAAGAAAAATTCTGGGAGACTGAGATTAAACCAGAAGAATATGAAGACTTTAAAAGTAGTGGAAAACTCTTGGTGTTGCTGAGCTTATTAAAGTACTGCAAAGATGTCGGTGATAAAGTCTTAGTTTTCAGTCAATCTTTATACGTTTTAAACTTAATTGAACACTTCCTGAATAAGATAAACCGAGCTTACTTGGAGCGAAGTGACGACATTCCTGTCTGCTACAGGGATACTTGGATATTCGGAATCGATTATTATCGCTTGGACGGTTCGACGAACAGCAAAATCCGCAGCAAATTTTGCAAATCTTTTAACAAACCAAACAACTTACGCGGGCGCCTTTTCCTAATATCCACTAAAGCCGGTGGTCTCGGTATCAACTTAGTTGGGGCGAACCGCGTTGTCATTTTCGATGTGTCTTGGAATCCCAGCTACGATGTCCAAAGCATTTTTCGCGTGTATCGCTTTGGTCAGAAGAAGCCTTGTTACTTTTATAGATTCTTCGCAGAGGGAACGATGGAAGAAAAAATATACGAAAGACAGGTGACAAAATTGTCTCTGGAAAAACGGGTTCTCGATGAACATCAAATTGAGAGGCATTACACTGAAAGAGATATTCAAGAGCTTTACAAATACGATCCGCTGCCGAAGGAAAAATGGGTTACTCCCAAACTTCCAAAGGATGTTCTTCTAGCGGAAATTCTCAATCTTCATAAGGACATAATTGTTGGCTACCACGAGCATGACTCTTTGCTAGAAAATAAGGAAGAAGAAGAATTGACTGAAGAAGAGAGAAAAGCAGCATGGGAAGATTTCGAAGCGGAAAAGTTTTCCAAAGAGACCAAGAATCAAAAACAGGTTGTTGCTGTTCAGCCAATGAACATGTTAAATAACAGCAATCAGGTGGAGAATGATTTGACGCAGGAGTTTCTACAAATGATATCTCAATACAATATCAATCAAGTATACCTTCCTCGTATTATGCAGACGGAAAGCTTCCAAAATCAAGAAATGCCAGGAACATCAATGATAACGTTTGATCCTCAGATTAGAAACTTCCATCATCAATCATCGACCACATGACTATTTGTCTCTCCGCTCTGACTACAGAGGAGATTATCCAGCAGATTAGGAGCTAAATACATAAAAAAGGCCTGACAATATGATTTTCATCTTTTCGGGTGCCAAGGTAACATATCTGGTTTTTGGAATAATGGATGAGCGTGTTTTCATTTTGTAGATCCTTAAATTTTTTTGCTGTGCGGAGGAAATTTTTTGAAACCAGAAGATTTCGTTTTTACGAGGTTTTATTATTGATCATTCCGCTTATATTAGCGGAGTATACATTTTTAAAGCCAAAGCTATCAAAAACCAAATCTTTCACTCTAGGTTTTTGAAATTAATTTAACATTAAAATTTATTTGATAAATTTTCAGCAATCCGCAATAATGTCAATTTTAATGAAAGTTTGAGTGCTTTGAAATTATCTTTTAATCATAAATATTTGGGTATCAAACGCATCCAAATAATTAAAATTAATTTGCTTTTAAATCTAATCTTTTGGTAATTTCTAAATTTACGAATAAATTATTAAATTTTTAACTTTAATTTTGTTTGCTATACATAATGTACATGAGCATCAAAAATTTCATTGCTTTTAAAAAAAATCACAAAGGGATCGATCTTAGTTATAAATTATTCTTATTTTTTATTTTATATTTTTAACATCGATTACTTATGAAATTTATTTTTTCATAGAGGTGTTAGTCTCTTAGAAATGAACCTAAACTCATACTTGGCGATTATCCATGTTTGTTAAATCGAAAGGGATATGCAGAAGAAACATTCTAAAGTTCCACTATATTAAGTTTAAACAATTATATGTTTGGCAGTTTACTATGAAGCAGGAACGTTTACAGAACAAAAAGAAGCAGTCGAAATTAATAAAAACCTGAATGACATGTTCGCAGAGCAAGGATTTCCCAACACAAACCAAGAGTTATTGTTTCACAGCGTTGCAATTATCAAGAGCGTGCAGAAGAAATATTAATATGCTAGAAGTTTTTCCAGACGTTCACCGCCCTGAATAAAAGAAGACAATAAAAGCGGTGCAATCATCGGAGATACCAACTAGAAATTGTAATATCCAGATACCTGCAGCACAACCGATAGGCACATTGCAATAGTTGGAAAGAAATTGCTTAAAAATAGCCCTAATTCTTCATTTCCAGAAGTTCCTTAGTTGTTTGTTGTTATAATGTTTGTGGCTTAAAGGTGCACCAAAGGAAAATTTAGTTTATTTTTGTTCATGGATCCAAAATTAATTAAATCTCGTAGTTTAATATTTTTCATCACTTATTAATAAGTACGATATTAAGTAATTTGAATATTTTTAATATTATATAATTTTCTTTTATATGAGAGAATTTTTATTTTCTTTTTGATTTATATTTATTTCATCCATGAAGTTAATAACTTTTAATGGATTTTATTAATTTTCGTTTTTGTGAAGACAAACATCGTGAAGGGAATTTTTGAATTGGCATTTTTATTATCATATTATTTATGTGTGTTTGATGTAATAAAATTCAACATTTGAAATTGACTTATAATGCTGCTGAGGTATAAATGTGGAAGAAAATACCTCTCTTCGTCTAATTTTAATTATAAGTTTTTAATATGCTAATGTAGTATTAATTTTTGATGTAATAACTCTTAATGTAAAATAAATGTTTAATCAAAAATATTTACTTATTTTGTTTTTATAGTCCAACTCGACAAAGATATTAAAAGGAAGACAGAAAAACTAAACTGAATAAAAACAAGGCCAATGAGTTAGTATAAACGCAAAATAATAGTTTCATTAACATAAAATGTAAGATATATCCCAGTTATCATTTCTTATGCAATCTTTTCGGTTTCTTCCTGCAGGAATGACTACGCTTCTTACAAAGCTCTGATCCTGCGGTAACTTTTTCCGCTATTTTAACCTCGTTTTAGGAATTCACACAATCCCGAAATAAAAAACTAAAGTGGATATTCAACATTCCAATACGGGCATTACTGCGGAGAATTAGTTTCTTCGTTCCGAAGTCCTAATTAGTCGGAACAGTGCCACTAACAAAGATACAATCGCATGTCTAGATTTTCTAGAAAGATGGATGATTAATACTTTATAATATTTCCTTCCTGCAATTTAAAAAAATGAGCATATAATGCATAAGATCTCGAAGTAGTAACGAAAAGAAAAATATCCACTGTTTATGGAAAGAGCTTGAAGAAAGCGAAGAGCCGTAACGTCTTAAGATAGTTAATAGCTAACATTTCAAGAAAGAGGAACAAAAAGGAAAAAAGGAAACTTTTAATGTGGAAAGTGTAAATGAAACAAAAGCGGATCAAATGTGTACGAATTGTATGAATATGGGATTACTCCTTTCAAAATAACTTTTGCAGGGAGTACTAATTTTAGGTTCAAGTTTAAATACAAAATTGCGTAAAATTCATATTTAAAAAAGAAAATAATATTTTGAAGTTTCTTACAAAAAATATGTTTTTTCTTGCTCAAATGTTAAAAACAGCTAATGTCACAAAGGTTGCAGTCCTAGTGTTAAATCCGCATTTACCCTTTCCTGACCGGCAAATGTGAAGATATTGTTACGAAAAAAAGTTTTTTTAACACATTAAGAGGAGAACTTTAACCAATCGCGGGAGAGGAAGTTTAATTCCGTCGGCCAATGAAATTCTTTTCCTACACATCTCGTGCTCCTCCCCTCTCCCTCCTTTTTTTACGTGTTTCAGAGATAATCCTTCATTTTGATTTTATTTTTTTTCCCGTAAAAATTCGGAAGAAAAGTGCCGAGCTCAGGCGAGCGATGGTTGCGTTTTCTAAATGATCTTTTACTTCATATAATGTTATCTTTTTGCAAGTGACGGTTTTTTGAGGTCTCACGGTGTTGATTCCAAAGAACGCAAACAGTCGGTATGGTGTTCGAGGGAGCGCAGTGTTAATGTCTATGAGCACGGACGAAAGAGAAATGATGAAAGACGCCGCTGCTTTTGAGGATGTGAAAATTTTCCCACAATGGCCAAAAACCGACACAGGAGCCAGGAAACCGAAATGCGCGAGATGCAGAAATCACGGTGTGATATCTTGGTTGAAGGGACACAAAAGAGAGTGCAGGTACAAGGACTGTACTTGTCCCAGGTGCATCCTCATCGCTGAAAGACAGAAAGTTATGGCCAAACAGGTAAGTTGTGCGCCTGAATAATTTACCGATCATGATCCTAAATCTCGTACATACCTTAATGGAGGGACGTCTGCTGTGTTCTTTCTCTCACTTAGCAGCGAATTAAATTCATACTCTAATTTGGGAAATAATTTTCGGTTTATGTGCGGCATTTCTTTTGGATGATTTTAAGAAACTGTGAAATAAGAATATCATTAACATGACATTATATGTTTATAAACAATTAAGCGGTCTCGGCATGAATGGAAAATCCCTGGAACTAAAGGGGAAGCATCGGAAAGGGGAAGAAGCAAAATCCACTTGAATTTTGATTCAGTGTCGTTAAACAGTATTAGATTACATGAAAATCAATTTAGAAGAAAGTTATATTGGTTGAATCAACAGAGTGGGGCCGGCTCAGTTTTCCCTCTTGAGAAATATTATTCATCTTCCTCCCTTGTCAGGATGCTGATGTGTGGACCGAAATCCTTTCATCTCCCTTCGCCCTGCCTCTTTCCATTCCTCTCGTGGAGCCTGACTAGCAACCAATCGGTCCGCATAAATCACATAAGCCTCGTCATTGCTTAACTTCGTCTACTCCATTGGTAAATTTTGCAGGTTGCGCTAAAGCGGCAGCAGGCGGCAGAAGATGCAATCGCCCTCGGACTGGCCACGGTCGCAACCGGTAAACAGTTCGGATACCTCCCCCAAGGACCAATATTCGGATTCGAAATCACCGACCCGAAACACTCCTCTGAAGATGGCGAAGACAAGCAATCGTCAGATGTGAAGGAAGAGCTAGAAAAGCGCGAGATTCCGTCATCGGAATTCGCCGGGGAAAAATCTACCACGAACTTCTCCGAGAGGGAAGAACACAACTCGCCGTCGGACTTCCCCAAGAACAGGGAAACGAATATAATCGTCGTGAACCTGTCCTCCGACGCCAGCGATGCTACCAAAAACCAGAGCGACGGTACCGAGGAGGAAAGAAACGCCTCGTTGTGCTCGAGAAGAACGAAAAACGTGATTTTTAAACGGACCGAGCTGTTGGAAAACTCGCTAGACATGCTGACAAAGCTGTTCCCTAACAAGAAAAGAAGCGTTTTGGAACTGGTGCTGAAAAGATGCGGAGACGATCTGATAAAGGCGATCGAAGAGATTGTGCCGAAGACCGCAGAGAAACCGGACGCTTTCGATTGTGAAAAATCAGCGGAAAATGCAAGCCAGAAGTTCGACACCGCTGCAAATCAAAGGGTAGACCCTAAAACCGGAAAAAGTCTTTTCTTGCACGAGAGTCAGACTTCGGCATTCAAGCCCGTTGTCTCGAGACCCACTTCGGAAGCCGCGAATTTTTTGAAGCACAGAAAGGTGGAAGCGAAGCAAGTCGCTCCGAAATCGCTGACCGCTGAAAAACTCCAGCGAAGTGGAATTTTCGGGCAGATGGTGACACCGCCAAGCGCACATCTGAACATCAGGCCGCTGTCGCCCTTTGCGGACGTGGGCGCTAGAACTGCAGAAGTGCTGAGACCCAGCAGCTTTGGACTCCCTTTTGCTCATCCGAACATCAACCTTCCATTTGGTCATAATTCCATATCCACCGCCCTGTTTGCTCTCGGTGGACCGAGTTTCAATTTCGGGTGCTCCCTGAACAATTTCCCAAATTTTAACCTGTCCAACACGCAGAGTTTGAACGCCTTCCCGGGCCTGAACCACATAACGATGCTTTCCAATTTGGCAAATCAGGGAAATGGCGGACTTTGTGCAAACGATTTTGTTCTGCAAGTACCCGGCACAAATGTAGATCACGTGAAAGTGCGTGGGGAATTTTGTCGCGGAAGCGAGACCATTGACGACGTTCCGTCGGGAAATCTCAATGATGATGATTAATAGCTCTGCCAAGTTTTTTGGTTTCCTGACTGGCATCACTGGCTGGAGTAAAGTTTCCAATTGTATATAATTCCAAGTCGGTGCTGATTTTTTTGAAATTCTGTATATATTTTTCTTTGTAAGCTTCACTTTTTGGCAAGTTTACATAAAATTTTGATTTTCTGATTAAAGGAGGCAGTCTTTTACAATTTGCAACGAATTGCGACAATTCTTAAAAATTTATTTTCTTTGGTGTTAGGATTTTTTTAAAGCGAAATTTTCTTATTTGTAAATGCCAAATCTTTTCTAATTTTATATGTCAACCATTCTCCTTTCTGGCTTATACAGAACAATCTTCTGCACCACTTCTAACATTTTACAACATCGGAACTACATTTATTTCAAAAGAATTTTTTTTGCGAAATAATTTCCATATTTTTAAAATTGTCTGAGTTTTATTGACACCAATCAAACTTCAAGCAATTTAAAGTAAGCAAAATTTTATACGAATGAGAATTTTGACATTTTATGCTCATTAATCAATTACCTTAGTTTTATGCATTATTGAAAGTATTAGTATATTATAGAAACTATGAAAGTATTATGGAACCAAATTATCGCTGATTTTTATCAGTTTAGTTTGAGATTCTTGTTAGAATTGTTAGAACATTCAAAAAATAAAACAAAAATACTTATCATGAACCATTTTTTTTCTAATATATTTACACCTTCTCTTTAAATATTAATTTTAAGAGAAATTTTTTCGTAAGTTTTTAAAGTGATTAAAACTTCTTTTTTGTTACACGGCAACAGTAAAAAAGATATTGATATAAATAGAATGAACGAATGTGGAGTTAAATAAAAAATAAAAGGCTAATAAAGTTAAAAAATTTTTTTGCCAAAACAGATTTACTTCTAGATTTTTTGATGACGACAAAAATCAAACATGAAAATACAATTTTTCATAGGTTTTGTAATGGTAGAAACAGGTTTAAGCATTTCAACTCGGCGATTTAAATGTAAGTTGCGAAGATTGGAAAAAATTGATCTTTTTGGAAAATTTCACTTTTGAAAAATTATTTCAGCATGAAAAATAATTCAATTTCGAAAATTTAATTATTCTTAAAATAGAATTTAAGAAAATTTGTTTACAAGAAAACTTAAATTTAAAGGTGATTTAGATATTTTAGTTTGTTTATATCGTCCTTGTATTATCTGATCAATTTAACCTCAAAATATTTATAAATGTAAAATAGATCTACATACTTAATTCGCATCCCAGATTATTCATAAACATTTAGTTACAATATCGATTATGAATTCATTACATTACTCTAATTTTTCTTGCAAAAAAAAAAACAGAAAATATTTTTATTGCCAGTTTCAGCATCATTTGAACGGAAAATGTGGAAATTGTTAGAATTTAAATTTAAAAATATATGTCGAAACTTAATGCATTTGATTTATTTTCTTGATTATTCTTTGGCATTGTGGCAAGGTGAACGGGGCAAAAATGTTGAAATTGTAAATAAAAAGAATTAAGTGAAACAAAGATGAATACTTTTGCTTAATTGGGTCCCTCTTCGTTTCTGTCCTTTTTCTGAATGACGGGTTATGTTATGTAGAGGTAATATTTCAAGAATGACATATATTTTTGTCTATGAGAAATTTAAATGTACCAAAAAAATTATTAATATATTTTGATAATATAGGTCTTATATAATTAAAAATCGTTTGCTTTAAATTTAAAAAATTGCGATTCAATTCAGACAAAATCACAGCGTCAATAAAAAATAATATTTTCTTGAAACAAAACTGAATATTTCCACATTATTGGATTGGTTACAACATTCTCAAGTTTATTATCATTTCAATTTAATCGGTCAAAATGTTAAAAACGGTTACAATGTTGAAGGCAGAAAAGTTCGGAAAGAAAACCAAATGTAATTTAATTGAAAATATATTTTTTTCTTCTGCTCTGTTTATTTTTGTTATAATGTGTTTACGACCGGTTTGTTTACATTGTAATGCATCATTTTCAAAATTGAAATTTTAATGTTGTCTGAGCCCTTTTTCTTCGAGGCGAATATGAAATTAGCCTTCATAATTGTTTGGGATTTTGAGTTATCTTCGGTTAAAAGTTGAATCTAAATCTGTAATGATCTTCGAATCTTTTCCTGAATTGGATTGTCAGTGCACTACAAAGTTAAGGTTACCGTGCCACGATTTTAATATTTCATTAACGAAAGTACTTGAAAGAAGTGGAGGAAAACTCATTACGGATATCTGCAGCATTTAGATGGAAAAGGAGAAGTGAGCAAACAAAGGGAACGCCAAAATGTTGTTGCTATCACGGTTCATGGATCAATAATATGGATTATCATATAAAACCACTGGGGATCTTTTATTTAATCCAAGAAGACAACAAGTGATGAAGAAACCGTCTGTTTAAGGGACCCAGGTTCCAAGTCTCGACTCTTCCAAGCCTCCTTCCGCCGCTCCTACCTTCCAGATTCCTTCGGGACAAGAGATGATGCCGAATCAACGAAACTTGTAAGAGGCTATTCAATTAGCGTTCGGAAAATTCACCTTATGGATTGTCTAAACAAGATTTTGTCGAGCCGAAGGCAATTTCATGTTTATTTTAACGCTTATGACTCTCACAGCTTCATTTGACGTGTTTATTTAATTCATGAAAAGGAGATTTGATTCAATTTGGGATTTCAGCATGAAGACACGATTTTCTTCGGATAAAATTACAACTTGGGAGAACTTTCCCTGCAAACATTAAAAAAAAAAAAAAATCTCGGTTTTGTGCAAATACAAGTAAAATTAAATTACTTTCGTTGTTTTTCCCCTTTGGTTCTTTTCAATGTTATTGCTGTTGGGCTGCACATTCAGATCCGTCCAAGTCGGGTATTACTGAAAAACATATTATCTACCTGAGCTGTTTGCTGGCAATAATCGGGAATTTGAGTTCGGTTTCTTAATGTAATGATCGGAGAAACAAAAACGCAATTTGAGGCATCTGATTTTCGAAAACCTAAAAAATTATTTTCTGCATACATGCAGCTGATTGCGATAACCTTTCTAATGCAGAATCAAGTATTATAAGTGAAAAATTATTAAAAATGTAAGTTTGATTTTGATACAGAAATTAATAAAAGTAAATTACAAGTACTCACTTAAAGCTATTCATAAATACAGACTTTTAATAAAGAACTCGTGAAAAGTAGCCTTAATCGAGATTATTGCTGCGAAATATTTTCAAATTAATTTAAAGCTGCAATGCCATTCTCGAATGGCTCTTTCCATCATGTCCATTATAATCTTAAATTTAAACCGCTTCCGACTATATATACAATTTTGGCATCCAAAATCACGTTTTGTCCTTCTAAAGATTCAGGTTATCCTGCAGTTTTTTTCATCTGGAATAATAACACTGCTGAAGAATATCTAATAATACTCCACACGAAATGAAATGGAAGCATCAGGATATGGAGAACCTAGCTTTTAACTTCCGGATGTGTTTTCGCGAGGGATGATGAGGGGAAGCATCCCAAGCACACAATCGAATGGTTAATAATTTGGTGTTTTGCATACCGGAGGATTTGACATTTAAATCGGTCAATGGGAAGAAGAACATATGGCAGAGTTTACACACAAAATGACACAGTGATTGACACTACTCTCAATATGTAACAGAGACTTCTACTCATGCAATTAGTTAAGACAACTTTGAATTTGGGTGGTCTAAATTATCATTTTCCACTCAACAATGAAAACATTTTTTTAGTCTACTTTTAAAAGCTTCCTTTTTTTTCAGATTTCTAAAAATACAATGGAATTATGTATTTTTCTTTGCTTCTTTTGTTTCTAATTCTGCATCCTACATTAAAATTACTTACTAAGAGATTGAGAAATTTTTTAATTTCTTTATATTTTACAAGAAGTAAATAGACCTTGGGATTATCAAATATTTTAAAGGGAAAACCACTTTTTTTGTGTGAATGAAATTTTTCCTTTTTGATGTCGAAAGAGAAGTATTTATGTAACATCTATTAATATATTACCAAAAAGTTTGTATTAATTTGTAATTATT
>JAOWBB010000005.1:1980895-2046387 GCA_028565995.1 Ricinus marginatus
ATAATAAAAATAACTAAAAATATTAATAAAAAAAATTTTTAATCTATATAATTAAACTTTAATTTAACTATCATGAAAAACTTTACCTTTTTAAGTTAAATATTGAACAAGTATTCAAAATATAAACTAATATGAAATAAGCAATGGACAGCAATAAATAATAGTATTCTTTGATTTCAAGAAAATGAGTACAAAAAGTGTAAAATAAAAATATGAATCTGAATCAATAATAAATTCAAAAAGCACAAATTATTACTGGAATATGTCATTATTGCTTATATGGTACTTTTACTACCAACCATTAATGTAACCAAAATAAATCACATCCAGAAATAATTTCTGCTTATAAACAATATTTACATAATAAAATATTGAAACCTTTGGAAAAAGTTTTCTTTATAGTCTTTGCATGGATTGTTTTTTTTCTCTGGCAAATTTATGGACAAAGAAAGATCAATGTCATCAATATCATTCAGCAAAGCTTCTGAGCTCACACCACTTAATAATTCATCTTCTAAATCCAAATCATTTGGACTTGAATCATCCATTGCAGGAAGTCTAAAAATAATTATATATAAAATTATAAATAATACAAAATATAAACATTTGTTTTGTTTTGGACTCTTCTTTTAAGGCATATATATTTAGATTTAACATCAGATTACCTAATTATATATAAAGATGCAAAGAATTTGGCACGTAAGACTTTAGTAAAATTGGGCTTTATAGTTATCAAAAACTTCACTATAGAAATAAGTGGATCTAAAAAAAAATCAATTTATGTAGTAGAAAGTCTAGAATTCGTAAGATCAAGCTATTTTAATTTAAACTTTTTGCAGACTTTTTCAGAACTATTTTCATTTAAACCGAAAATTGTTTTGTGTAATTTAAACAGATTTTAAAAATGTGCATATTAGTAATCATGACAAACTTTAAATAAAAGCATTTTATTAAGCTAAAATATTTTCACTTTTAAGAATGCAAAATAACACAACAATTTGACAACTTAAAAATCACATGACTCTCAGGTTGCAACAAGGATAATAATATTATATTACTTTATATGACTCATAATGAGAATCTTATTTTTATATTAACGGAAGCAATTTTAGAGTTTAGTGAATAATTAAAAATTTAGATTTATATGGATCCTTGATGATTTGAAAAAGTTCTTGATGATTAAAAAAAATTATAAGAATCATATAGTATAATAATATTACTATAATCCAAAGCTTCTTTATACAAAAATTTTACCAAGTCTTTTTTATCATGTGTTATTCCATATATCATATGAAATTATTCACATCTATAGTACGATAGTATATCTTCAGTATAATAACCACTTTGGGTACTATTATACTATCATTATTAGCGATATTATAATATTTATATATAATATAATATACTATTTTAATATCATACTAATACTAATATATTATTATAATGTCACACTAGCTTTTTATTCAAGTAGCAAAATACTTTTGATAGAAAACAGAATGTCGAAGTTTTATCTTTAAGAAAGAAAATAGCACTTTTTATAATTGCAAACTTTGATTGATATATTGCGACGGTTAATCACAACGAATGTTCCACAAACTGCGTATTCCTCCATTTTGACAATTCATTTTCACCAGGTTCCTGTAAGACAATAAATCTTTATTATATTTATTATCTCTCTATTTGATATTTAATACCTTAACAAGAATATTAATTTAACTGTAAAGATAAATATAAAAATGGGGATTTTAATGGCTTCCTGACTTAATCATATTTTCTCATCCCTTGGATGTAAAACCAATATATTCGAATTATTTTTCTCTCAACTGTTAAATTTTGATTTCATTTATTTTTCAATGTAATTGTAGTTTTTAAATACCTTCCATCATCCAATCGTAACTTTAAACTAATTGAATCAATTTGAAATCATCATAAAAAATAAGTTTTATGTCAGACATTATCAATATTCCAGTTATATGCTCGAAGATAAATATTTAGACCTACAGAGAGTAAGAGTTATAAATTGACATTAAACAAATACTCCATGGTAAGGGAAAATTCAAATTTTTCATAGCTTTCGAAGAAAAATTTTAAATTACGTCGAAAATGAATGCAACAGCAATTTAATTTTGAAACGTATGACTTAAAAAATTATGACCTTCAGATCGATGCAATTAGTTAAAGCTGCTCGTGGCATAAGAACTAAGAAACCAGGGAAAGGGCATTTTTAATATTGCAGAAGATATAAGGAAGAATGCATGAAATGACGGGTTTAAAGATACGTGTTATGACATTTTCTAATTTAAAAAGGCAAAAGAAAAAATTTTTTTAAGTTGCTTCTGATAGCTTTGACGGGTGAATTTATTTATAGAAAGCGATGCTCACCGAAATTGCTTATCAGAAAGTACTGCGGCACATTATGGAGGCCTCGATCCACTAAATCGAATTCCTCCCCGAGCTCCAAGAGGGGAAACTGAAAAGCGGTTTTCATAAGAAATGAAGCATTTTATCTGCGCAGAGCACGCTGCCGTCATATTTTCCGGGAATGCAAAGTGCCTCTTATTAAAAGGGTGGATGATGTGAAAAATTTTTTGAAGTGCTTGCGGAGGAATAAAAAAAATAAACAATTTACGAAATATTAATAACGCAAAACAATAAATTTGAGAGAAAATGTGTTTGCGCGAAAAAATTAAATATAAAAATCTGAAAAATGATCTTGTTCCAAGATTAAAGTGAATTTCGGTAAGTGAAAATTGAAGAGGAGTCGGAAAAGTCCCTGATTAAAAAAAAAAAAATCCGTATTCCACTGCAGTAGAGGTGGAGGGACGAGAAAATTCTTATCGATTAATATTGAAACAAATTTTGGTGCTGTAATTTAGCTTTTAAATGAATGTTATTATTTTATTTGTGAAACATTATTCGTGCTTATAATTTGCCGTTGTAATGAAACGTCATAAGATGTATTCGAGGTCTAAAAAAGAAAAAATATGTAGAAAATATTAATTTAGGGGTTGGGTTAATCGATTTATAGGTTTTACCATAAATTACCTGCTCCAGACTATAAAAAAACTTTATTAACTTTCATGTGAAATATCTTTAATGATGAAATTAACGAAAATATTTTGCATCGGACAAAAAATACGGAAGTTATAGAACATTTAGCGATCCCAAAGCAAATTGAAAGCTCATTTCAGGTCTGTTCGTGTTTCGTAATATAAATGAGTCAATTTAATGAATTTTATATTCTGATGTTTGCGATTCGTTATTGTATTAGATAATAATGCAACTTTAATTGTTAAATTATGTCTCTCTATATATTTGTAAAACGGTTATTTCATAAATAACAAAAAAAGACCGTTGACATGAATCGGGTAATTTAGATTTGTATTTTTATCTTTTTGTCGCCGAAAAACAGTGAACTGAGTTAGTATCAAGAAGAATAATGTCCGGGCAACACTATTGTTTGAGGTGGAACAATTATCAGTCGAATATGACTTCTGTGTTTCACCAGCTACTTCAAACGGAATCGTTTGTTGATGTCACTTTATCGTGCAATGATTCCTCGTTGAGAGCCCACAAGGTAAGTTAATCCCGAGTTATCTTCCGAAAAGAAAATCTTGAAAAAAAAAAATTAAGTTCCTACCTTAATGGGAGATAATGCGATTTATTTCCCAGAAAAATCACTGTATAATTACTGTAAGTAAACATTGTCTTGACCATAGCGTTGTCATGTGTTTAATCAATTATCTTATTAATAACGAATAGCAGCTCAACATAATACAATGCGTTTTAATTATATTTTAGGTGGTTCTCTCGGCTTGTTCGTCGTATTTCCAAAAATTGCTGATACAAAATCCCTGTAATCATCCAACAATAATTATGCCATCGGATATATCATTCAATGATCTAAAAGTTATCATTGATTTTGTCTACCGAGGAGAAATTGACGTTGATCAAGCTCAACTTCAGGTTATTTTAATTTTCTTTATGAATGGTTTCTTTCTAAAGTTTGAATTTATTTCTGTTTTCTCAACCATGAACCTTGCCTTTTTCAAAAATCTTTCTTTAACTCATAAAACAGCTACTGAACTGTTTTTGTGGAATATATATTTATTATTATTACTCCTTCGCACAGAAAATATTAGTTCTTGACCAAAAACTTATATATTAAACATTCTATGTTATAGTAATAATACTAGGTAGCAATATAGTTTATTCCGAGCTAAAGCTCCCAAAAGAAATCCTGAAAATCCCATTAAAATATATATATATATAAAAAGATTTGACAAATCAGTCTGATAGATTTAACTGGCAACAACAACTTTTTATTTAAACAAATAAAAGCTTATTTTACATTTCAAAAGGAAAAGTATTCTTGTTTTCCGTTTAGGGTGAAAAAATTTCAACTGGCGCTATTTTTAATATTATTGATGTATTTAAGATACGTGCTTTTTAGATATATAATTCACTTACGATTCACGCGAATAAAGATATAAAGTTCACACTAGACAATCGAATGTTGATTGTTACTATCTTGATATATTAATACGTTGAAAGATATTTATAAAAATATATATTAAAACTATGCACATATATAACTACAAATCTTATATGTGTACAGTTTTAATATTCATACAACTATTCTTTGGCCTGTTTTTAATATGAATGCTGAATATTTAACTTGTGCTATAATTTTTTTACCTGACATAACTTCAAAACTTATTTTCATCAATTTATGAATGTTATTTGTAGGGATCTATCTCTATAAAAATATATTGCTAACTATAAATCTGAACTATCTTACTATGTATGTATGTTTAGATTTATAAAAGCAAGAAATATTTTCCGATATAGATACTGAAGTTGAACTGATTCAAAATTCTTTATTTGTAATATGAAATTCCTTTTCGCATTTATTTTATACAATTTTGTTTCTGTGCGATTATTGTTAACTATAAACTATTGTATATTGTTGTCTTTTATGTCTAGTTTTTCATATTCCTTAATCCAGTCCGTTTTATTGTGCTTAATATTAAATTCCTTAACCTGTATTAGAAACTTTTTGCAATTCTTCCTTCATTCTTAATTTTATTTTTGACTGTATATTTTTATATGTAAAGCTGAAAGTTAAAAGTAATTAAATGGTGTAAATTGAAGTAAAAATATTTATACTTTAAAATGAAAAATATAATTATAAATTTATAAAAGAGAATTAGCCTAGACTTTGATAAAGTTCCTTTGGCTATTTTTCCTTCAAGATTACACCATTTGTATGTCATTTGGTGAATCAAGATCCTTACCTAATGTCATATTATGATATTTTTCTCATCTCTCTTCAATGAAGCATGATGTGGTAAAGCTAAACTCTTTCCTCGTTATCCTTTCTATCCTTAAACAATCTGTATTTGCATTAATGTAGAATATTAAGCTGTATATTGTTTATAAGAAAGCATTTGGAAATTCTTTCCTACTATTTTACTCATAATTCATTAATTTTGGAGAATGAGAATGGTTCCGGTGTGATTCATTAATGTTTGTGTGTTTTTCAAAATTTATTGAAAGATCCTTTCAAGTGCTGTTTTTTTTTTTGAAGAATCAAAATTGTTAACATGTCTTAAATCTAAATCATCAGTTTGTTTCACTGATATTTACATGGTTATTCAGATTTTTAAAAATTTAATTTTCTTTTTTTTCCTTGTTTCAGTCATTGCTAAAAACTGCTGACCATTTGAAAATCAAAGGTTTATGTGAAGTGCCGGACGCCAGAGACGCAGGAACCGATTCCGAAGAAGGTCGAGCTAATTTTAAGGGAGAAATCAATATTCTTGGACCAGACTATCAGCGGCAAACCAACCAACATGTTAAAGCGGTCAACTTCGAAAATGTTATTCATTCTTCTAATTTGAAAGCTTCGTATCTTTCAACAGAATTGGCCCTGAATCATATTCCCAAGATAAAGTCCCCGGACAGTCCTCCTTTATTCACGCACGATGGTTTTATGCCGGTGAAACAATTCTGCGACACAAAGAATTTGCAATCGAATCCAACTGACAATCAAAACCATTTAATTAAAAGGCATTCAGTAAAAAGGTTTGTCGAAGGTTTTAAACCAAATTTAAACCAAAATCCGAAAATTTCAAGAACGTTAACCAAGATCCAGTGAGGTATAGTGATACCTCGCAAGATATTAATTCATGAACAATATGAATCAATCATACCCTAAACAAAAATTATATCGTGCCTATAAAAATGTTTTAAATTTTTCACTAAATCTACTTATATCAATTCATATTTGAAATTTTATTTGATACACCAAAAGTCTGCTGTATCAAGTCACTAATTCTAATTCATAATAATTTAACTCTTTGTTTTGTTACACAGGAGAACTTCTCCTCTCGTTTCTCCAGGAGGTGGACGGACGAGCCCGAGCAAAAAGAAGAAATTCAACTTAGAAGTCAAGAAATCTCCTGTTCTTAAGGATAGAGCCATTCAAAGTGATTTAAGCGACAGCGGTATGAATCTTCAGGAAAATGGGCTCGAACAAATAACCGGAGTTCCTAGTCCAAGAACTGGAAACATAAGCGATCCAGTAAGACACGAACCTCAAGTATGGCGTTGGGTAATTACAAAATCCACTTATTTATTATGAATTTTTATGTATCATTGAATAACTATTCGGCACAAATCAATTCGCATTGCAGATTCAAAGCAATGGCGAGCGCGTACCAGAATGCATAACTGTTGCCACTTCCACGGAAGAAGACCAAAAAAACGTACCTGTTATGATATTAGAACAACCAATGGCTTCTATGCCAATGATAGTCCACAATTTACCAGTTGCCTTGTCACCTCAAGTTGTCGTTGAGACAAACAATAGCAAAGGAAGGTTGGTGCAATTCAAAAACGAACAGATTTTTGCTTTCAACAAGTTACACCTTGTCTTTATATAAATACTTAGTGTTAATCAGTTGAATTTAGGAACAATAACAAAGACTCGATCGAAAAGCGACGCCAAGATTATTTATAACAAATAAATAATCTCGGCGTCGCTTTTATTATTGGCGGATTAATTTTTTGCAATGCAGACTGGTACATGACAAGCAACTTACAAAATCCGAGAAGAGTTTTATGTAATTGGACGGTCATGGTTTAAAACCAATTTTAGACGTGTTATTCTATAACTTACTTGATTGAAAAACTAAAAAATACAAATAAACTTAATTATAACATTATTTTTTATTTCTTTCGCGAATTGCCAACTGTTGACGCTACTCGGCGCCATATAATTTTTACTTCATTATTGGTGAAAAATTAAGTTTTACAAACTTTCAGTAATCACAGTGCAGCAGAAGGCACGCCACCCGAAGTGGACATTCCTCCTGAAGCACAACCACCGGCTCCCAGTGCAACACTTGTCGAAAATCTAGATCTCACGGGGTCCAATGAGCCCCAGCAAAACGACATAAATGAAGAAGACAATGATAATGTAAAAGTGAAGTTTGAGACATTAAGATCTGTCGATCAGACTGGAGATAATGTTGACATCGAAAGCCACATATCTGAAAGAGTAAGTCCATTGTTAAGTTTTAGATTTTGCGAATCATAAAGTGAAATTCAGTCGGACAAAATAAAAAAACCCATTTCAAAATGTCATTAAAAGATACTTAAAATTAATCTCCTTGCTAACTATTTTATTCTTCTCTTTAAAGAATCACGATGAATCCGACCAATCTATGCAAACAATGATGATCACTCCTGAGCTGTTGGGATTATTGCCCTCTTCATCTGGCAATTCGGGTATATTATATTTGTTTTCTTAAATTTTACTTTAAAAAGCTAAACTGAACAATGGTTTATTTAACATATGATATCGAGAAATTGGCTGTCATAATTTTTAACATCAAAACATTGTATTTACAACTTTTCTCATACAGTTGACGGAGGAGAATCTGATGCAAAAGGATCAAAGAGTTGGACGCAAGATGATATGGAACTGGCATTAGATGCATTGAGAAATCATAATATGTCATTAACAAAAGCATCTGCAACATATGGTATTCCAAGTACTACTTTATGGCAACGAGCTCACAGACTGGGCATCGATACTCCCAAAAAAGAAGGAAATTCAAAAAATTGGACTGAAGATAATTTAAACAGTGCATTAGAAGCACTCAGAACCGGCACTATATCAGCTAATAAAGCCAGCAAAGCATTTGGTAAAAAATTTATTTGAAAACTAATTATGAAAATTACAATTATAAAACTAGTGAAAAATAAATTTATTGGCACTTTCTTAATTAGGTATTCCAAGTAGCACTTTATATAAAATAGCAAGAAGAGAAGGAATTAGATTAGCAGCTCCATTTAATGCAGCACCTACTACTTGGACGCAAGATGATCTTGAACGAGCTCTGGAGTCGATTCGATCAGGTCAGGCTAGTGTCCAGCGTGCTTCCACGGAATTCGGTATTCCCACAGGTAAGAGATATTTCCGTTAGAACAGTTTGTTCTTTCATAGAGATAAAATATTTGAATGTCCAGAAAAAATTTGTTTGATAATCTTTAATAGGAACGCTATACGGAAGGTGCAAGAGGGAAGGAATTGAATTAAGCAGGAGTAATCCAACACCTTGGAGTGAAGACGCCATGGGAGAAGCTTTGGAAGCTGTTAGGTAAAACTATTTGTTTTGTGATTTTTATCTTAAATAAAATCCTCTTATTCAAATACAGGAAACAATTTTAATTATCAATTTCAGACATGATCATTTCACAGCAAAGAACGCAAATGGATAATTAAATACATTAATATGAATTTAACTTTCCTTGAACTATTTGCAACTCTATTATGATTAGAATTGTTATAATAAGAAAATATATTTTTTCTGATATAATTGTATGCAACTTTACAAATGCAATGCATTATTTTATATTATTTAATGTTATGCATAAAAAGAAGCTCATTTGACCTTAGCTTTTACTATCTATTTTGCATTGTGAACTAAATTGTACTTTTTTTTTTTCATCAGGGTTGGACATATGAGTATTAATCAAGCAGCTATACATTATAATCTTCCTTATTCATCCCTATATGGTCGATTTAAAAGGGGTAAATTCGATACTGAAGAAGTAAATAGTAACAATGGAGAAACTCCTGGAAGCCAAATGATGTTGGTCAACTACCAACAGGAAATGCACCATTATCAACAACATTCGAACAGTTGAAAATCGCTTAAAACTGAGCCGCAGGAAAGAGTTCTTGATATTTATTGAACTCTGGCTCAGTTTTTTTTATGTGTGAATGCATATTGTCACAAAAAGCTTTCTTCGAACTATTTCGTTTACTGGAACTGAGAACTGAATTAAGTGCTTTCTTCCCGATTTGTTTTCTTAACTCTAATTTCCAGTATACACTTAAGTATCATATTAAAAAAAAAGGTTTGTTAGAATGGTTAGATGATTTGTTGTACATTGATAAAATGCTTGGAATGTTTTGCAAATCGTAAAACGACATTCGAAATAATAATGAATTCTGTAGTAAAAATAGTTAAAACTACAGAACAATATTAGGTTCTCATTTCAAAAAATTAATAAATACTGAAAATGTTACTAGTTTTATTAAAATAATAAAATGAAAAATGTCTTTAAAATTAAATTGCGTATTTTATTTCGCAGAGAACAAATCAAAAGCAAGGAAAACTTTATTTTTGATATGAAAAATAAAGACTAATTTTCTCCATCTTAAAATGGTATTTCTTTGAATCGATTTACTAAGCTTAAAAATATTAAGATTCTTGAAATAACATTAACAAATGCCATGAAGTACTGTCCCAATTTCTTTTTCAAAATAAAAAAATTATAATTTTTAATCGTACTATACCAGTTTATGATGGTTATTTTTCATTGTATTCTTTATGTCTCTCCCTTTTTTTCTTCTTATTTTTTTTTAATAATATTAACAACAAAATATAGTGTTTAAAAGTCGCAGAAAATTTATCAATGAGATTCATGAAAATTCTAACAATATTTGAAAATCATGCCAATAGGGCAATTTTTATCAGTAAAAATATACGAACTTATATATTTATTCTCTTTTTTCTCGTTTATTTCTCTTATTTACGTACTCACGATAATTTGTTGAAGAGAAGCGTATCGGCATCATATTTAAAACTTCCACGATAGCCTGTATTAATTTTTTATTAATCCATTTTTACATCTTGAAACGAGCCATATAAGGCTTGTGTGCGTTTCGTAGTTTGATAAAAAACAAAACAAATAATAAACACAGAATTGTGCTTCTTAATATAGAATAATTTTAATGAAAATAGTGATAAATTTTTCTTTTACAAAACTTAAGTTTGTTAAGTAATAGGATTGTACAAAGAACAATATCACATTAGAAATAATTTTTCATTAAAATTGCACCTAATCCAAAATTTGAAAAAAAAAATTTAATTCATTATAAAATGTAAAAAATGTACAAAGTAATTGATTATTCAATTTGTAAAATAAAATGTGTATAAAAAATTTTATAGTGCTTATAGATTATGTATGCCATTTATATAATAAATATGGAAATTCAAATGAATATAATTTGAGTGGTTTTTAACATGCACTGTTAATTGACTATATTTGAGATATATTAATAATAATTTGAAATATACATCTCTATAGAAATTTCATCAAATTCTTGACAATAGAAACAAATATTTGAATTATTAACTTGAATATTTCTTTAGAGATCAATATTTAATTTGTCAGGACAATTCTAACTGACCTGAAACCAAATTGAGCTCCACAATAAATTTTAAAAATTAATATAATTTTACTTCATGCACAAGGAAAAGATTGAAAAGAATTCTACAATTTAAAAAATTAGCTTCAAACTCTAAATTTGTTTTCTTAAAACTAGTTTTAGATATGAATTAACAAAAAACATGCACAAATGAATTTTTTAATTAAAATTATAATCTTTAAACATTTATAAATATTAATTTAAAAATTCATTATTTTGGAAAAAAATATTCTAATTAACTTTTGTTAATTTTTTCCTAATTTTATTCAGTAATATTTTAATTGGAATAGTAATAGGAATATTTTAATTGTATAGCAGAATTACCTTATTTCATTAAAAGAACCAGCAAATCATTAATAATTACACTTTTGATATAAAAGAGAACAAAAATCAGAAATATCATTGCAAACAAAATTTCAGTCAGTTAAAGGGAAATTTATGAAAAGTATCAGTACAATCTGTATGATGGCACAATTCACATATATGATCCTGACACAAATAATCAATCAATAAATTTGTTTCATTTTGAACTTCCTTAATTATTTCATCATAATACTCAATTACATCTACTTTATATCTTTTCAAAAAATTTATTGCCTCCACATATTTGTTAGCGCGTTCCATCATTTCAAGATAATCAGGTTTATCTCTAAGAAAAATTTGATCTTCTTCACTTAAATATGGTTCTACTTCAGATGCTATTATTTCATCAATTTCATTGTTACAAATACTTTTAAAATCTTTAAATTGCTTAAGTCTTGACTTAAGAAGATCCTTCCACTGCGAGAGTTCTCCTTTTAAGGACGCCAGATATTTGTCCAAAGTTAAGCTAGAAGTTTCCTTGCTTGAGTGAAGTTCGTTATTCTCATGAAATATCTTATCAAAAAGTAAAGACTTTCTTTTCACGTCAACAAACGACCTACGTCTTTTATCTTTGTTTTCCATTTGTTACTGAATATCTGGAAAATATTTTTTTCTTATTTCAAAACATCAGAAAATATAGTCTAAATGAACAACATAAAACACAATCTTAATGTATCAAATATAGAACTTGAAACAGAAATTTATCAAATGAAAGAAAATACTTTATTAAATAATTACTTTCAACTGATCTCAAAATCAATCAGGTTTTTAAATTTAATTGTTAAAGTGGCGAACGTCTTCCTAATTTTCTTATAGATGTGCAAAACAAATCGTGGCAATAGAAGAAGTATGGCGCGAAATTACAATAAATTCCATCTATTTTCGTTGAAAAAAAAATGGCTTTGAGTGTGTGTTTTGGCTAAAGCTTATATAAAATCTCGATTGTTTTAAAGTATTTCATTGATTAGAATATTTGAATAAATCATTTTTATCGTCTAGATTATTGTGAAGTTGCAGCTTAATATGTTTACATCGCGGCCTACTAGATAGTAATTCAATACAACATGCATATGAGCAGAAATTGTGCAAAACAATGGTCGAAGCGTCAGAAGTGTTTACCTATTTCTTAAGAGATATATTTTTTTCAGTCGAAATGGATTGCGATTGACTCTTTTGATGGGTTAGTCAAAGCAATAGCATAGTAATTTTTTGGGTGATGATTAGCAACAACGGAACGCTTAAAATAAAGCCTTTGAAGACTTCACACGAGTTGGATACTGAAAGTGAGGTCGTGAATAAGGGACAAGGGTCCGTTCGTGAAGGACCGGAAGGAGATTTTAAGCGACCACCTTTTGGTTCCCGTGAGTCATATAATTCCAGAACAGTAGTATCCAATAAAGACCGAGATAAGGCAGATTTCCGCCCCGTCACACGACATAAATTTAGAGATGAGCGAATGGCAAGAGGCAGTTCTTACAGATGTAATCAAAGGGGTGGTCGGGGTGGAGGTTCATTTTCTTCGGAATCACGAAAAAACAGAATATTCATAGACACGTTTCCAGCTTCTCAAAAATATGAATCGTCTAAAGAGAACGTTAAAAGTTCAAGTGGAAAATTATTTGAGACGTCCGATATAGTAGTGAGATCAAAGTCAGACTTGCAAAATGCCATAGTATCTGATGATTGTAGAATATCTAAAGTATTAAGACGATTAGCCAGGGAAGAAGATCCTGAAAAATTCATGAATTTAGGAAAACAATTACAAGTAAGTAAAACAAATATTGTCTTCTAAGACCTTTAAAGGTCAGGATAAACTAAACATATTTTGTTGACAGTTTATTTTTTTTTATTTTACTATTTATTTTAATGATAATTTGAATCTGATATTGAAAAATTTGTGAAAGAAATTTTACATGTAATTTGAAAAATTCCTAAAATAAATTTAAAATTTTAATAAAATTTGTGTTAAATAAAAAAAATAAAATATTATTAAAAATAATATTTAAATTTGTGATTCCATGTTTTAATTTCTTTTCCAATTTTTATATATAAATTATAATATTGCTTAAATTTATTTTTATTTTCATAATTGTTTTTTCCTTTAAATTCAAATATTTATTTTAGGAAAATATAATGTTAAATGAAAACAACAATTATATTTGGCATTCATTTGATTTGATTGTTGAATCACTCTTGGATTTACTTCATACAGCACCAAATCCTACAACTAAATTAGAGTGTGCAAAATGTTTAGGAAAAGTTGGATATGTTTTAGAAAACAATTTTAAAAGATTTTTAGATTGGATTTTTGAAAAGTTTGCTAGTGAAAGAAATGATGAAGTTCGAGTATTGTTGGTAAAAAGTTTAGGAGAAACTCTTATTTTGGAGAAGGAAAAGCCAATTTTGAGAGAATTTTCAACTGTAAGTAAATTTTTCTTTAAAATCTATTTTTTAAATGTGAACATTTTATAAGCAAAAATAATTTCTTTTTTAATGTAAACTTTGCAATAAGTAAATTTCTATATTCTTATAATTGAATTTTTAATTATACAGATTAATTGCTATTTTATTGCTAATTACAGGTTAATTTGATATTTATAGTACAATCTTTAATATTTATAGTTCAAACTTTTGAAATGAATGACTTTGCAATTCCCTTCCTGAATTAATTTAATTTTGCAAGGAGAAAACATAAGAAAGTGTTTAATAAAACAGATAGTTCTTTATAAAAAAAAACAACTGTTGATACATATTTAAATCTAGTTTTATGTTAAATATACTAAATAATTAATCCTGAATCTATGATATACAAATTTTCAGTTACATCGATTATGAATCAAATACAAATTTTACTTAAAATTATCAAGTTATTAAAAAATTAGTAATTCATATTAAATTAAAAATTTTAATATAAGATGTCTGGGAATCATATAAATTTTATTTTTATATTGAATACAATTTTTGATTTTAGATAGGAAAAAAGTAAATAAATTTTCATCATTATATTATATTTTACTTTTCCAGATTTTAATGGCTCAAATGAAAATTGCTTTGGAATCAACAGACTTTCCAGACCTATTAATTGCATCTGTTGAGGTCATTTTACTTCTAATTGATATCTATCCAGATTCATTTCATAAACATTTTAAAGACACTGTAGATATATTGGTAGGATGGGGATTAAGTTTAATGCAACCAAATTCACTAATAAATTTTGCAGTTGAAAGTCTTAGTAAGCTCCAGTGTTACTGGGTTAATGAATGTACTTTTGCTATGGGTTTATTGAAGCAGTTTTTGGAAGACACTGAGGGATATCTTGATGTAAGTATTTTACTTGCTTTGGAAAAAATATTTTATATTTGTTATTATTATTATTACTGTTATTGTGTTTATTATTATTTTATATATATAATTTTAATATTAAATTTTATTTATATTTATTAAAATTCTGTTTTGAATACAGGGATATGAGTTTTCGTATACATTCTATGTATACAATGTATATCACAAAGAGTCTATTTTAATTTCAAATGGAATAAAAACTTAAAAGGAATTTTAGGTCAGAAAGATTGAGAATAGATTTCAGAACATTGTTAAACTAAAGTATTTTGATAAAGAATTGTTTATATAATAATTATTATTACATAATCATAAAGAAAAATAATAATAAAGAATTTAAAAAAGAGCCATAAAGAAATAATATAACCATTTATAAATAATAATTATAAAATAAATAATAAAAAATATAATGATAATACTAATTAATGTAAATAAAATATAGATTCATTCAGAGGTCATTTGTTTTAAAATTATTAATTTATTAGTACTTCTAAAAGAAAAATATATTTTAAAAAATCATAGTGCTTAAAATATTACAATTGATATAAAACAGGAAAAATAGCATTTACTTTCTTTTAACTTTACATTTTCCGAGTTGTACAGAATTTTAATATATTTTAATCTTGAAACTGATTTTCTCTGATTTCAGGACTTACAAGTGGCAGTGTCGAATCAAGATTGTGCAGAAAGTACACCTCCTGCAACTTCCATTGCAATTATGACTGGCTTATTAAAGATTTTTAACACTGTGACAAATTGCGTTGCTGAACAGATGAAAAATTCCGAATATTTAGCTAGTTATCTAACAAAGATGCTAACTGTTGTTAATAAAGCAATTGCTCTGGTACCTAATGATAATTTAATTCGAACAGGTATATTAAATTGTATTTTCAGTTATCATTTCAATGACTTTATGTAACGAATTTTAATGATAAATCGTCTTATCGAAAATCAAAAATTAAAAGTTTTATTAAATTTTTTAAATTAAATAGATGGATTCCATGCATTGGAAGATAATAAAAAATGTTTTTGGATCATTTTCAAACGAAATACTGACACATAATTCCAAATTTATTAAAAATCAAATTTTTGTTTTTACCTTATTGGAGTACAATATTTTAGCAATAAAGTAATTTATATGCTTATAGTTATTTATATTACTTATTGTTAAAAATAAAATTGAGTGAAAAAGATTTTAAAAAATTAACGATTTGTTACAAATACTAATTAATTTTCGTGTAATTATTTGTTAATATTTTTAGATGTACTATTTAAAATTATTAAATCAAACTTTTGACATTTATTAATAGTTTCAGTTTTAATAAAAACTAAATTTTTAATTTTTTGGTAATGGATCTTTAAGCTTGGTTTATGAAAAGCGCTTATTTTTTTTTAAGTACACCAGCAAAATATGGCTTTGCACACAATTTTGATTAATGTGTAATATTTTTAATAGTTTGAACTCGATTAATATTCATGATAAGCAATTATTCATGATATTATATATCTGGTGGAACAGACATCGTGGTCGTATTACAATACATAAATTACTTAAAATATTTATTTAAATCGTTGGTAAAAAATTATTGAAAGATAAATGGAAAATTTTTATGTTTCATCATTTCAGCAAATTCAGGAGCATCATTATTACTGAACCAGCTTCATTCCCGTAGTCCAACTGCAAATCAATTAGTTTTTGATTACATAAGAATGCAAATTAGTTTACTTAACAAATTGGAAGAAGAAACTATTTCCTCTTTTCTCCAGTTCGTTACAAAAGTAGTGCAAGAATTGGGAGCCAGTCTTCCATCAGATTTTATTTCAATATTATTTACATCTGACTCTCCCCTACATGGCTTAAAACTTTTGAATTCTCAACAAATTTTAAACCAGCTCGTAGTCCTATATCAAACTTTACTTTACGATAATATATTTCAAGGAGATCTTTTCAGGTAAAATTTTTTGAATTTTTACAAAAATATGAAAAAAAATTCAAATTCAATAAAAGAAAATTGATTGTTATCTAACAGTTAGATATAAAGTATTTATATTAAAAACTAAAATTTAGTAAAATAAATAAAAAAAAATTTAATAAAGTAAAAGTAAATATTTATTTAAATAGTTTATATGAAAGATTATATTTCATATAAAGTATTTAAAATTAACCTCCTAAATTTCTCTCTTTTTACGAATAAAAATATATTTGCAGTTATATTTTTAATGATTTAAAAATCTCAATTCATGTATTGTCTTCATGTGATCAATCAGAGTTGCAACGTTCTTTAAAGGAAGCAGAGACAATTTCGATATTCTACTTAGAAATTTTATCAGCCTGTAAAATGAATAAAACAGCATTTGAGATGCTTCTGAAAATGAATCCTGCTTCTTCTGAGCTAGGAAAAAACAGCCCTTCCACTCAATTATCTTTGCTTTGGATAATTTATTCACATTGTTCGGCGTAAGTAGGAATATCTAAATTCATAATCATCTAAATCATCTAAAAATTACATTACTAAAGCTCTCTAATGATAATTTAATTTTCAAAAAATCTGTATAACAATTTATGTATTCCTTGCAGGTATGGTCATTTTTTAAGAGGAAGCAGTTTACTTGGTATCACAACTGTGCCAGTATGTGACTATTTTACTGAGATTCTTGCAGTTATTTCAGAAATGCTGATTCAAAAACTAGAATTGGAAACACTTCATTTATTATTAAAATGGTGCCAGGAAATTGTATTGGAATCATTATCATTTCTATCTACACTATTAATAACCCATGAGTTTCGAAGGTTCTTATTTAGTCTGTATCATGTAGGAAGACATTTACTTACTGATGAAGCAACTGCAAAGTTGTGTTCTTGTTTTGAGATGCTGCTTGTTAAGCCAGATTTTATTTTCAAAGTAAGGTTTTAAAAATTTGCATAAAATGCGATCGTTAATTATGTCGTAAAAATAATATAATTTCAAAGGATTATAAAAAAAGATTCTCATTACTCATTAAATCACATGCGATATCCCTAAAAATTGTCAAACAATTGATTTCTGACTTGCATTAAATTTTTTATTTCAATGTTTTACATACATTGCATGATTCATTTTATACACTGATAGATTTATAAATATTATTAAAAAATCGTGAAACGTTACTAACATTTTGAAAACTTATTTTGTAAATCAAATTTATACGTAACAGAGACCATTCAATTAAATGATGTCATAATTATAGTAAAATAATTTATGTATAAAAAAGGACTGACAAAGGCCAAGAGTTTTTTTTTTTCTATGTTAATATTATTCGATACTTAACAAAAATACCATATGTTTGAATAGAAAAATTTTTTCTATTCAACATAGGAAAAATAGAAAGGAATTTTTTTTCGAAAAAATATTGAAAGTGAATAATTGCTACTGATCAGTAAAAGAACTGCCAGATATTTTTTTTCTAATTTGTATTTTTTTTCAGTCGGATATGACGAATGATCTTCTTCAATTATGCTGTCACCATCAAAATTCCTTAAATCCTTTTGTCGCTGATAAATTTTCAAAGCTTCTGTTAAACATGCCTATTTCGAAAACATTAATGATCATGCGAACGCAAGAATCATCAGACTTAACGAAAAGCGTTCGTTTCAGATCAGTAAAAAGTATCTTAAGAGATTATTTTAGCAAAGGAACATATGGGATCATGGAAACAAGACATTTTTCTACGTTTATGGATTATCTTCTGCAGGGTGTAAAATATAGGTAGGAGAAAAAAATTTACTGCAGGAAACCTCATAATTTATCTTTTAAAATGCGTATAAAATTTTCAGGATGTAAAAAATTATTCTGTATTCTCTGAAATTTATTGTGGAAAAAAATCGTTAAATTAAATATAACTTTTTTATAGGCTTGGTTTATTAAATAATTTGTAAATTTATAAACTATTAATTTGATACTTTAGTTATAAATATGGCATTTTTAAATTTTATATGAAAGAAGTAATTTTAATTCTTAGTTTAGGTTTTTTTAATTTCTTGAAAATATTGTGAAATTAAATTTAATTTTAATTTTTAATAAAAGTTATTATTTTATTTAATAGTATAATTTATATTTAAATAATATTTATTATTTAATTATTTTTCATAAATTTTAAATTGTCCTTTTGAAAATAAAATCCAGTATTTTTTAATAAATTCGCACTAAATTCTCAATTTCAGCGACAATATGTGGCTGCAGGAGATGTTTTTAGAATGTTATCCTTTACAACTACAAAATACGTCTCAAAATGAGCTTAGCCAGTGGATGGAAATGAAACAAGTTTCAACGGAAAATATTGAAGCTTTGTTGCCTTGGGCTTGTTGGGAAGCATCTCAACTATGCGTTCTCAATAAATTAAGAACCCCATTGGGTAAACCGCCAGAAACTTTCACTAGTATCGAAATGACTGTGAGATCGTTGGCAAGACAAACGAAAATGTCTGAAACTCTTTCCGTAGATGGAAATTTTTATGTCATTGACGAATTAAAAAGAGCGAGGATCTTATTAGAATTCCTCGAATATTTAGAAAAGGTACTCTCAGTATTTGCGTTTGAAAAAAAATTACTTATTGTTGTAAATTGTTACATGTACTACTTGTTTTTAAAAAATTAACTGAGAATATGAATATTGCTTAAACATATGCGTGGATCAAAATTCTAACCATTTTTGATATGAATTTCAAAATACCAGTAATCTTATAAAAGTCATGAATATTTAACGAATGAAAATTGAATTGTACTACAAAACTGTATAACTAAATATTAATATTTAATATTTAAAATTTTGATTAAATAATTTTAAAAAAATTTTCAGTACATTTTAATTTAGAAATTAGATCACCTGAATTAATAGACATGAATAAATATTTCAGCTAGCAAAAAGTGAAAATATGCAATTTAAAATTTACGAAATATGTCGAATTAATTATTTTTCAGGTCATGTACAATGCTTCCGAAGGTACCGCTTCAGCATTACTGGCTCCACCAAAGAATGTAAGAACTTTTTTCTATGCCAATAAAGCAACTTGTGCGTCTTGGTTAAATCGAATTCGTTTAGCCATCATCGTTGTTGCAATGCATTCAGGGCAATCATCTTTAGCTGTGCGTAATGGACATTGCCTCTTGAACGAATTGATGGATTCAAGAAACACGCAGGTAAAAAAATATTTTTGATAAAAAAAACTTAAACGATATTGATTTAACTGATGGCAATTTGAGTGAATTCAAATTAGTTCTTTTATTCGTAACCTTGTAATGAGTAAGAAATTAATAGTCTTAACATAATTTTAAAATTTTTAATACGATTATGATAAATTTTTTAGGGACAAGAATTTGAAATTGCCATAATGTACACCGCATGGGCGCTTCTAAGTCTTCGGGAAAGTGAAGCTATTATAGGTCTATATGTTTGGTGTCGTCAAGAAGCAAATAGAAAATTTTCTTGGCTAAAAGCCATGGCTGATCATGCTGGAGGAAGGTACGAATTGAAAAATTATTTTTTTTTTTATAATGTCTAGTTTACTGACCGAGAAAAATATAAAAATTAATTTGTACTCCAGATTCATTTTTAATTTTTCTATAAGTAATAAATATAATAATTCCAAAAGAAAAATTTCCATTGTTCGTTTTGGGGCAGTGCAGATTAAGACTGAAGGAGAAATCTATTCTGAATTTTAAATTTCCGAGTTGAACTCTATGAATTTGAAAATCATTCTTATATTTCTTAATTTTTGTACATTCAATTAAAATAATAATATATAATTATATGGGTTGACTTTTGATTATTTTTAGATTTGAAGTTGCTATAGAAGGGTATAAATCTGTTCTTATGGAGAGTCAAAATAAAATTTCCCCGTCTCACGATTCACTTAAAACGGCTGAAGCAAATACGAGTCCGGTTAAGCAAACTAAACCAGTTGCCCTAGTTATTGTTCAGCGTTTAATTCATGATTGCATGATTGAATGTTACAAAAAAATTAATGATTTTGAAAACTTAAAATATTGGATCGACAGTGTGGATAATATCGTTAAAGAAGATGTGACTTCCAACAACGGAACATATTTTGAAAGATTCTATGATCATTCTACTTCAGAAATTGATATTGAATTTATACAATCTATTCAAGAAATAATCGTTAATAAAGCGACGAAATATCAAACGAGAAATAATGTGATTATTAACAATTCCTTAATGCAAGTGAATCATGATTCTGTAAATCTTATGGATGAATATAGCAAATTTTCTGCTTTCCCAAATATACAATATATTGATGCTTCGATTTTGGAAGCAAAAATTAGCTACATTCATAATGATTATGATGAACATTGTAAAAAAACTCTAGCTGCACTTTGCGATTGGGCAGAAGTTGGAAAAGATGAAAACTACGAAACGCTAACAAAAACATGGAGTTATTACAGTTTGCTGGAAAATCTTAAAAACATTTTGATTAAAAATTGTATTTTGATAAATGTGGGAAAAAATTTGGAAAATAATTCCTGCGTATTCCACATGAATGAAAATAATAAAATTGAAATTGACCTTCATTTTAAACTTTTACTCGAAAAATGGGGTGTACGGAATTACGATTTTGAATTATCCAACATTTTGAAAGAAATCAAAGAAAGTTATATAAAAAATAAGGATCGTGTTCGATTACGTATAGAAAACTGTTCGAAAATTGTGAATTCTCTAATGAGAGAAAATATTAGAAGTGGGAATAATGAATTGTCACAAGAAATTATGACACTGAATTATGTTTGTAAAGATCTTATGAATAATTTAAATCACATTGAAAACCATAAATTTAAGGTTCACGAAAAGTTCCCTTCGGATGTACTTTTGTCTATTGGATTTTGGAACAAGTTAATGAATGAAGAGGATCTAAATTTGCAAGTAATCAAAAGTGCGAGAAAAGAAGGAAATTTTAATTTGTCTAAAAGAGCGCTTTTGTGGTACTTTGATAAAGACAAACCTGATAAAACTTTAGTTGAAATAAGTGCTGATTTAATTGAAAATTTTAATCGTGATTTAAGTGTTGAAGAAGGAGAATTATGCCTTCAAGTTTCTAAGCTGTTGCATAGGTGAGTGACTTTTCGTCGGATTAATTATAAATATTTAAATTTATTATTTAAATTATTATAAATTATTTTATTCATAATTACTATTCCAGTTAACGGCAATTTAATTAATCACAATTTGTAATATGAAATTTTTATTTTAGCACCGGTTCACACACAAGCGCTATCGATTTGGCTTCGCTATCTGCACTTAAACTTATTAGACCTGATAATAGTTTAGAACATAAAAAGGCAGGCTCTAGAATTTTATTATGTCTTGCAAAGTGGTTGCAGCGGGAAGGTTTTAATGAAGATTCATCAAACTTGCAAACAGTTTATAATTTAATAGAAGTACATGACTCCGCAATTTGTATTTCAGACGTTCTTTTAATGCCTTGTAAGTATTAGTTATTTAATTGTAGAAGAAAGAAATAATCACCGCCTAGAATGTCTTTTAATAATTATTTTCATGAAATAGAGTATTAATTTAAATTTCTGTCTTTTCTTTGATTCATGTATTTTTGAAGATTTAAATTTTTAATAGTATAGATGATTTTTCACAAGATATAAATCCTTTTCTTTTTAAATTTTTTTCCAATAGAACCGTGAAATTTTTACTTTTTGAACGAAAACTAAAGCTGATTTTTAAATAAAATAATTTTGTTAAGCAAATTATATTTTCAATAGGTTCATATAACATTTTGAATGAGTTATAAAAATATAATTTTTTTTTGAAAATGTTTACATCTTATCATTTCTTTTTGATCATGATTGAATTTTATATTTTCGCATTTCATGCTTCCAAGCTTACTCACTCTTAATTTCAGACAATTCTGTCAACGATCAAAAAGTAATCCCTGATTCAGATATGCTTATTGGAAGAATTTTATCTATGAGCGTTTTTCACTGTCCCAGCTTAGCAAAAACATGGTCCTGTTATGCCGCTTGGTGCTATCGGTAAGCAAACACAGTTATTATTGCTGTATATTATATTATTAAAATAATTACACTATTTATTACATCTATTATATTTCTTAAAATATTTAATATGATTATGTTAAAATTTTCTTACGTTATTAAGGCTTTTACTGTCATTTTAGTTATGAGGTTAAGGAGAAAGTTTGAAATTTCAGTTATGGATCTATGATTATTTGAATTTCATAATTAGCAGAATTATATTTTTGATTTAAAATTTGATCAATGTCCAAATTTTCTTTCATGTATAAAGAAATTTTTAGGAATACCAAAAATATATATATGTGTGTATATTCTCATTCTTTAAACAAAACGCTCAAGAATTTTTTTAACGTTGGCACACAATCACTTTATGTTTATAAATATACGAGTCTGTTAATATAGGAAAAATATAATACACATAAATAGTCATTATGTAAAATGCAAATTAATTACTACTAAATAAAGTTCATAAAAATAGGAAGAAATATTTACTTTTACTTTCATTTTATTTTCATTAGAGGAGAAAAATAACTAAAGGCAAATTTTCAGATGGGGAAGAAAAATTGTAGAAATAGCTTCTCGGGCTGGAGGTTCGTTATCGGAACTCGATTTAGTTAAAATTAAACAAATGCTTCCTTGTGATACTACAGAAAGCCAGCTTCATGAGATCATCATGATATTAAGTCATACCAGGGCTGTAGCTGATGAAGATAGTATTGAGGTGCAACAATTTTTATTGTTCTTGAGCTTTGTGAAAAATGTTAAACTTCTTTTAATTTTTTTCAATTTTTTTGTCAAGCAGGCAGAAAATCTGAATACTTCTGAGATTATTAAAAATCAGTTGCAAAGTGTACCAGTTTTATCTTCAGCCTCGCAAGATATTTTAGCCGTATTAATTGACATTTGGAGAGATGCTCAAAGCCGAATTTATTCAGGCTTTCATAAGGCAGCTCAGGCTTACTTCAAATATTTACAGTTATGTGCTCAGAATGAGGTAGGAATTGATTAAATTTTTAGAATTACTTCAAGAATTTCGATGTTATAGCCGTTAATATGCTCTCAGTAAAATAAGATCTTTATGGTATTCTTTACTGATTTGCTCTGTATTGAAAGCGCTAAAAAAATAGTAATTTTGATTATTTCTCAAAAAATTTAAATTAATGCAAAATGTGTTGTTTTATTTTAAGTGTAAAATTATAGATGTAGTATTTTTTTCAAATTTTTAATCATAAGTTTAAAATTATTTTCAGTCCCATATTTCAGAATAGATTCATTAGAAACAAATGCGTAAAATTATAAGGGAAAATATATTTGACTTCAAAGAACATAAGAGATAATTAATTTTTTTATTTGAAACATGACATGTATGTTCAAACTAAAAGCTTTAATTCAATATATCTTCCAGAACGATAATTGTTATACAATAACTGCAACACTCAGGGTACTTCGCCTTCTTGTAAAATATGCGTTGGAACTACAGGCCATTTTGGAAGAAGAACTTCCGCGCACTCCTACACGTCCATGGCAGTGCATCATTCCGCAGCTTTTTTCAAGATTAAATCATCCTGAAGCTTATGTTCGAAAGTGTCTCTCGGAATTATTATGTCGGATAGCAGAAGTATCTCAAAATCTTATTACCTTTCCGGCTGTAGTAGGAGCCTCAGCTGGTGGAACAAGAAGAATTTCTGACATTCATACGTCTACGTCAAGTACGTATCGAACTTTTTTTCATATGTATATTTTATTGGGGTGAAAATTTATATATTTGGGTTTTGTTATTCGTTGTTATTTTTTATTCAGTCAATTTTTTTCAAGAAACATTGAAATATCATTTAAAAAAACCTGCAGTATAAAATTATTTTTTTAATTTTATAATTATTAATGCTTAATTAATGAATGTGTTAGCCTTTATAAAAATAGTTCAGTTGTACACAACCAAATTAAAATTCTTAGCTTTTTTTGGGTTTTCTTGGTTATATAAGTAAGTTATTTAATAAAGAATAAATCCGAAATAATTTGTCTGATTTCAAATTTGTTATCAATTTAAGTTTCAAATGTATCTAGGTTCAAAAATGATCGCAATTAATAAATATAAAAATTTTTAAACTGAAAAATCATCTCTCATTTTTGTAAATTACGAAGTTGATACGCCAAAAGAAATTTTAAATTAATTCGAATCGAAACTTAAAATCCAAATATTTCCCTCAAACTACAAAACTGCTTTTTAAATAAATATGATATAAACTATTTAATTAATTTATTATATTTTCGTTGTAAACATTGTTTAATTCTTTCTTTCCATGACAATAATACTGTAATTATTTATTAGAATTGTTAGGCACTTGTTTGTCTCAAAACAGTGGAGAAGGAAACGGAAATGAAGTCGATCACGACGATGATGACGATGATGATGATGATGATGACGATGAAGAAGAAGAAGAAGAAGAAGAGGATGAAGAAAACGCAGCATTAATTGATAATCAGAACTCCGTTTTAATTAATTGCTTCCAGTCAATGGTGGATACATTATCAAAACAGGTATTGCCAATTTTTTGCTTAAATTGAACATAAAACTTGCACTATAGCTGAAAAATTTTTTATTTCGGAAAATTTTCTAGACTCCCGTTGCCATTGCCCAAGTGCAAACATTTGTGTTAGAACTCCGCCGAATAACATTACTTTGGGATGAATTATGGCTTGGTACATTAAATCAGCATCAGACAGAACTTAACCGAAGATTATATCAACTCGAAGAAGAAGTAAGAAGGGTAGAAAACAATTCTTCTCTTACCATTGAGGAAAAAAATGCATTAATTGCTGAAAAACACAGAATAATATTGAAACCGGTAAGAGAAATTACTTGTCAGTAAACTTCAGGATAATGTTAGTAAAACATTAGTATTAATTTGACTATTTATATTTATTTAATATTTAAAAAAAACATATGTAAGATCATTATGAAAAATTTTGTTTGTTAAATATCGTAGGTTGTATTTGTACTGGAACAACTTCATTCCATTACTTCAGTTCCACCTCAAACGCCACACGAGACATGGTTTCAAGAAAAATTTGGGGGTCTAATTAATGATGCTTTGGAAAAGTTGAAGAATCCCTCTGATCCGACAAAACCAATGGAATCTTGGCATTCGTTTAAAGCGATCCATGCAAAATTGCAGAAAGTAAGTCTCATAACCTTAATTGTAAAATTTAACCATAAGATATTCATTTTTTAAATTATTTGTTACTTACAGAGAAGAACTTGCTCTTCATTAAAAATGAAAACAATTAGTCCAGTTTTGGCCAATTTTAAAAATACTGAAATAGCAATGCCAGGTCTAACTACAAATTCATCCAACCACATAGTTAAAATTACGACAATAGATAACAGTATTGTCGTTTTACCGACAAAAACGAAACCAAAGAAATTAGTTTTCCACGGAAGCGATGGAAATTTGTAAGTATTTAAATTAAATAAAATGTTAATAATAATACTCAGTATTAAAGTAATAAATATAAAGATTTTTGAACCGAACAATTATTTTAACAAATGTTAAGTAAATTATACAAATTATAGAAGATAGAAAGCATAAAGACAAAATTTTTATTTATTACGGAAAAAAATGTACTTAATTATGCCTCGAAGTAGAATTTCTAGTTTATTTGGGGGTTTTTATTTAGCATAAAATTTTTTTACTTAAATTTTTCACATTTTGCTCATTCTTTTTCAGTTTTGATTTAATTTTTATATTAATCTAAATATAAATTCATTTCCATTTAACATTCTAAGATTACCGAAATCGCATATTTTTATATTTAAATGTTGGTTACATTATTATAACATTGTTATCATTTGTAGATATACATATTTGTTCAAAGGCCTAGAGGATTTACACTTAGACGAGAGAATTATGCAGTTTTTGACTATATCAAATACAATGATGTCGACTAATGGAGATACATCATATCAAGCCAGACATTATTCGGTAACACCGCTTGGTCCAAGAAGTGGACTTATTTCTTGGGTTGATAATGTTACACCTCTTTTTTCGCTCTACAAAAAATGGCAGCAGAGAGACAGTGCAAACGCTGCTCTTAAACAAGGATCCACTTCTAATTCAGGTTAATAGTTATTTATTCACATTCTTTCAATATATCTACCTTAGTTTTCTATAAGGAGTTAATCGTATTTCGTTGCTTTTCATTAAAACCTTTTAAAATTTTTTTTAAATTTTCATTCATTTCATTTTTCATCTTTTTAGGTCACACAGCTATGCGGCCATCAGAACTATTTTACACCAAATTAACACCTCGCCTTAAAGAAGCTGGAATTTTGGTGGAAAATCGTAAAGATTGGCCACTTTCTATTCTCATACAAGTATTGCAGGAGCTGATGAATGAAACACCTAAAGATTTACTGGCTAAGTATGACATTTTTATAATCTTTTTTCCTTCAAATTATGATGCAAACAATCATTGAGAACACTTTAGAAATACTAAAATCAAAAAAATCAATAATTAATGGATTTCTATTCAGTATAATAAGTTTTCTAATTATAAAATTTACTTAATTCTTCCATTTAATATAATAAACTAATACATTTATTCTAAAAAATATAACTTAAATTAGTAAATTTATTTAAAAATAAAAAGTATAAATAACAAATTCTTATTACTAAGAAATGTTTTTTTCATTGACAATTTGTGTAACTGAAAAAATTTCAAATTTTCGAAATTGAAACGAAAATGCAATTTTACAAAATTTGAAGATGTTCCTCCATTCGTAATCTTCCTAATTTTTTTTGCGTTTCAAGTTGGTAGCATAAAACTGAATAAAAGTTACGTAAAAAAAAGGTTTTTTAACATTTTAATTCCCGTAAAAAATTTCATGTAAAAATAGGTTTAGGGATATTTGTTAAAGTTGCAACATTATATTAAGTTATTTCTTTAAAATAAATTCCTTTAAGAATATCATATTACTTAATTTCTATATTATATTTTGCTAATCAAGATATGAATCAATTGCTTTTAACATTAAAATGACATATTATCTCAATAGAGAATTGTGGTGTACAAGCGTAAATGCTGACGAATGGTGGACGGCTACCCGTCGATATTGTCGAAGCGTTGCTGTTATGTCAGTTATTGGTTACATCATTGGTTTGGGAGATCGACATCTAGATAACGTATTAATTGACCTTAACACAGGCGAGGTAAATTTATAAAAGTTCTTTTTAATTTCTCTTCTACTAGGGATTGTATTCTATAATTTTATATTGATCATAATAAAGATGGAATGATATTTTAAAGGAGAGTTTCGTAAAAGTTAAAAATTTTTAGTCATTTTATAAAAACCTTGAGTAATATTTGTTTCAATGTTTTTATTCTCAGATGGTTCACATCGATTATAATGTTTGTTTTGAGAAGGGCAAAACCTTACGTGTTCCTGAAAAAGTTCCGTTTAGAATGACTCAGAACATAAAAACAGCTCTTGGAATAACTGGGGTTGAGGTGAGTTCTTAAATATATTTAATTATTTTATTTCACTCAAAAATATTAATACGTAGAAAGAGTATTTCCCTAAAGAAATATTAAGGGAGAACTATGGAAAATTTTTAAAAAATTTTATATGGCAACTACAGGTCTATTCGAGAAATAAAAGTAGGATATAAAATTTGCAGAATATATTGCACTAATGCTATTTTAATGTGTAAGAACATCTAGTAGATGGATCACAGTTGGCCGGTAAAATACTTGTCGGCAAAATCCACAAGACAGTCTTCTCTGCAGATATTGAAGATAATGAATTTGCGAGATACCACCTTACCAGATATTTCAAATTCATAATCAAGAGTTAATATATTGAGCTTTTAACAGGAAATGGCACTTTCCATATAGACATATTTACAATTTCATTAAATCTCAACACTTGCTTAAATTCTATAAGTTTCAGAATCTGATGACAATTATAAAGTGTGATTAAGGTCGAAACTCAAATCCTTTCCACAATTTCTGCAAACTTAAAATTAGTCGCTTCAGTTCATAGTTTCATTTTAATGACACTATTTCTTAAAATATTATCTTTCAAGCAATTAATTGGTTCATTATATCTTTTTAATCGGCCGTTTGAAAAATATACTTTGATTATTTTCAAGTAAAACTTTTTGTTTCCCTAAAATATTTTGACCTATTCATTCTCCGCTTCATTTGATATGGCCAAAATTGTAAAATATTTCTTTTAATATTATTTCCCTACACTCAAAACAATTGTAGGATTTATAATAGTATCCTTACTCTCTTCAAATGTCGTGTTTCATATTCTCTATCGGCAACGCTTGAAAAATTTTTTTTAGCACCGATTTATAAAAATATGATGTATCATTTATGCTCTAGCAAATGGAATTATTTGAAGTATATGGAGATTCCAAAAAGAATAAATAATAATGGTATTTTTAAAATTTTATAGGAAATTATAGAAATTCATTAGTCTATACCTAAATCATAAATCCATAACAATATTTGTATTGATTAGAGATGGAAACTTGAACAACATAATTTATATCCAAATACTTCCATGAAATGAATAACTTTTACTGAAGTATTTCGTTTCTCATTAATTTTTTTCGGATGACGATTAAAAAAATATGAGAAAAAAAGGAGTACTAAGAAATATTTTTTAATAATTTTTAAAAAAATAATGAGAAAAGAAATGAAATACCTTTTTAATAAACCATCAAAATGTATAAATATCGATGAAGTTTATATTTATATAATTTGGTATTAAATTCAGTTCTCCATTCCTTTAATGAAAATTTTTCGATTTATTCTTGGTCATACAATAAAACAGATTTGAAAATAAATAAAATCTTTGTCTTGAAAATATTTTAAAATTAATTTTCTTCTTATGTTAGAAAATACTTAAGACGCAACGAAAAGTATCTTCCGTAACGGCTACAAATAATATTAGTTTTTTCGATATTTTGTCACTCATGAATGAAATCTTTATTACATTTATCGAAACATTTTCGTCTTCAGTACTTTAAAAAGATTTATGTTATAGATATTATAAGATAATATAATTTTGAAAGATTTTTATTTTTTATGAAATAAAATTCATATAGAATTTCATTATATTATAAATAGTAAGAAGAAACTCGATTACTGTTAAAATCGATAAATAATCGCCATCGATTATTTTGAACAGTGTGCATAATATAATAAAATGTTTTTCTTCATCAATTTATTTTTATGTATTGGTTGAGGAACTTTAGTTTAGCTATTTTACAAAACTATAAACTATTTATAAAAGTATGTGATTTTATTTTTTTCAATTTCATATCATTTAATGATTTGTCCCTCCAGTAAGTATATGAAATACAAAATAAATGCCTTTCTTTGTTTTAAATGATATATAAATAGATCTAAAACGGCTTTATGTTTAGTCACAAAATTTAATATCACAATGGTTTACATGTCAGCTTTAATTTAGTTTTTCATTTTTACCATATGTATTCAAATTATATCCTCAGAAAAATTGATTGATTTACAATATATTATACTGCAAAGAGTTTTTTTTAATTCTTGATTTTTCCAAGCGTATATTAGTGGGTTTACCGCAGAATTAGCTACAGCTAATGAATAAGTTATTTTGTAGATTATTGATATTGTCTTCGTCCGCCGTTGAAAAATAGAATTTACTATAACTACAATAATGAATGGCATATATGATACTGTAAAGCTCCCCATGACCATTGTCAAAACCTAAATAAGAAAAAAACAGAAATTTGATTATATATAAACTGATTAAATCTAAACATTTAATATCGTTTCTATTCTTAGTTTTAATTATTCAACAAATGAAAAAGTTAGTTTGACCATGACTTTTTTACTTTAATAGAAATTCAGTGCTGAAAAAAAAATTTGCCTCATCACTTGGTGATAAAATTGCTTAAGACTTTTTGACTAAAAATGATTATCTTGACAATTTTATTCCTTTAAACTATGAGGATTTGGCATAATAATTAGTAAAAGTCATAAGGTATATCTTTTACAGGAGCCTTTTTTACTTTCAAATTCATAAATTTAAAATTAATATATTCGATAAAGGATAACAAATTATTATTGTAAAGGGTGTAATTCTTAAAAATGAATTTTTTTAAAAATTTATGCGAAAACATAAAAAATTGTATGTGAATAAACTACCTGTATTGATTTCCAGGGAAAATGATTATCCTTAGTTAATTGATTCATTCTTCTTGCATGTTTTCTTGTTTCTCTGATAATTTTTAAGTAAAAGACGCACATTCCTGCATAAAGCACTATAAATGCAGGAACGTACATTGTCATTACATACAGAGGGTGAACAATACGACCCATTTCACATTTTCCATGAATATTTCTGCTATCGTTCCAATCGTTCCAATAAGTTGGGACCGTAGCTAGAATAAATGCCAGAAGCCATCCAAAAATTGATATGAGTCTTGCTGTTCTGAAATTAAATTTTATATCTTTGACTAACACTAATTCGATCTCAATACTATTAAAGCATCATCTCAACTTTGCCTAGTTTATTTAGTCAGATATACTTCTTTTTAGATATATTAATAATTATAATAATCATGTTTCCCCTGTTTTGGGTCACTTTTTTTCTTTTCTAATCAAGTTGTTTTTTCTGTTATTCTTTTACTCTTTTAATTTTACTGATTTCAATTTTTTTCGGTTTTTGAAACTTAAATTATTTAATATATATATATAACCTTTTATTATGATGCCGAAAATGTAAAAAGCATTAAAGTTGTTTTTCTTATGCTATTGAAAGAGGTCTAGAATTAATTATTTCAACATAAATAAATCGGTATAAATTGTAAAATGTAATTAGAAGGATAGATTGAGATTGTATATATATATGTATATATATATATATTTCTATTAAAATCATCCTTCAGATTCAGTGCTTCCTACATGCACTTATATAATTATTTTACAAGAATCTTATAAGAAAAAAATAGGGAAGTTCAGATATATTTTTATAACATAAAATAAAATTTAATCCGTTGCTATAATTTTTGAAACACTACATTACAAACTAAAATAAGAACGAGAGAAATGTTTGATGGCTTGGATATGAGAGACCATAGTTATATTTATGTAATATTTTCATTACAAAGATATGGGTCATTTCTCATCGATATATTGTCTTCGATAATTTCCCATTTCCCGGCTTTATTTTGCCGGTAATATTATTTGATTATGTATTTCATGTGCATTTAAAATATGATCTGAACAGCTGAAAATTTTTAACAATTCTATAGAATTTTTGACTTATTATTCTCGGTGTTTAACAAATAAATAAACTTACTTCTCAGTGATTATTTTACTGTAATGAAGAGGATATACTATTGCCGTGTATCGATCGATTGCTATCCCCAGAATATTGCATATGCTTGCTGAGCATGCCAAAGAAATCAAAGCTAATCTTACAATGCAAAATCCGAAAAGATCTCCCAGCTCTGGTTGAATGTAAAACATCATGTGATAGAACACCATTAGCCCAACTAGTAAGTCCGATATAGCCAGAGAAAGTATAAATCTGTTGGATATAATTTTGGACATGGTTTTGCTCAGTATTATTGCGCAGATCGTGAGAATATTACCGCAAATTATGGCCAAGAACAAGAAGCCATCGATAAAAGCCCAAATGATTACTTCACTTTCAACATCCTCGTTTTTGCTAATATCTTTGAATCTAACATCCTGTGCGTCTTCTTGAGTTATATTACTATAAAGCATGGTTGAATTCACATAATCGTTTTGACCTTGTTCAGAGCTATGATTGAAGATTTTTTCCATATAAATTGTGGTGTCCTGAACCATTTTCATTAGTTATTGAATGAAGCAAAATTTTGAAAATTTTACATGTTTTCACTTTTTTTTTTCAAATTTGTCATACGTATCCAAAACACTTCATCGTTAAACTTACATTGTAAAAGCAAACAAATCTTTTAAAAAACGTCACCCCCAATGCTTAAAAATATTGTTTTGCTTTACTTTATTCCACGATTTGGATAAATATGAGTTTTCGTATGTTAATAATAAAACTGAGAATATTTACGATTTTTAAATGCATTCTTTCATTTCGATGGTCGCTTGATTTGCACTCACAATTAAATTAATTTAAAATAACAATTTCCTAAGAAACAACAATTTTTAACAAATCACCTAACAATAATTAACTTGAAAATTTTTTAACTTTATTTTTTCAATATTGAATATGATATTTGCAAAATTTGCAAAAAAAAATTGAATTTTACAGGGCAACCAAAAACTGGAACCTAATAATAATTGGCACTTTCATTTAAAACATTATTGAAAATATTTATTTTTTTTTATTTGTTTCATAAACATACATTACTTTATGTTGAAATTAAAAAGAGATCTGATTTTGTCTCCAAGAAATATATTGGAATTTCTAATGTGGTGAAGTTTTATTCCAAATTTTGGCCCATTGCTAGGCTGTGAAAATAATTAGCAGATTTTCAGTGTAAATTCGTTTTTATATGAATAGGAAGTAGAATTGCCACTTTTTTCATTAATGATAATTTTAATTTTACATGGAATACATATTTGAGTTATGATAAAAATGAATTTTTGGACTTGCTACCTCTTTTCCTTTTTCAACTCTTAATTTGTTTTTATCTTTTTCTATTTGAACACCAGAAAAGTAACTCTCAATATTTTTTTCATTTTTTGGGAAATATAAATAATAAAATTTTCAAAATTCTAAAGAAAAATTTTAAATATATATCTCTCAGTTCTGTTATAAAAAAGAAATTCTGTTAAATATGTATGTGTAACTACATGAGCAGTACTTATATCACATTCATTCAATCAAAAGACTTTATCGAGAGTTTTTTATAAATATTTACTAAAGACTTTGAAATGTTGTAATGTTGTAATTTTTAAATTTTTAAACAAGAAAAATCTAATTTTGTCTTTTTTAAACGAAAGGGGTAAAGTTTTAAAATGAATAATTCTAGTAGTTAGAAAATTTTCTGTGACAGTAATAATAATTATAATAAAATAAATAAATAAACAATAAGTTTTCGTAGATATCTTAATACTATTAATTTAATAGTTTCTTATTTCGAAGCAGAATATTAGAACTAAGTTCATGGTCCAATTCAGAAATAATTTTTTACAATCCAGGGAGGAATTCAAGAATTGATAGCAATCAGTATAACTTAACAATACATTAATACGAAGACATTTTGAATAGATTAATTGGAGGGAATATTTGAGGATTTGATTTGATATTATAAAATCTAAACTTTTTAAAAAGTTACTTAATTATTTATCATAGTTTATTTGTTCATAAAAATTGTATTTGTCATGTCGCCATGTTTTGCAATGGCACATTCTATATTTGCTAATTACTCATCTAGTTATGTTTTTAGTTTGTGTTGATTAAAAAATAAATATTCAATTGTATAAATAGTAAGAAAATCAGAGTTGTCTTCGATTAACATTCATAATTTTTTCATAAATTGTAACCTTAAAAAAGCTTTCTTAGCCATCAATTATTTGTGGAAGATAATATAATTTTATCTATCACGTAATTTATTAATTGCTGATTTATGAGTTGCACCATTCTAAATAGAGAAAATTTTACCTACTAACAATAATACATAAAGACTTCTGTTTTAATGTCTTTGATAAAAGTTTTTTAAATATATGTGTGATGCAAGATTAAGTGAATCTTAGGCGTGATTCACTATTTTTAATACAAATTTCTTTAAAGTTATATTTTGCGCTCTATGCATTACTTATATATATATACATAAGATTATGTGTTTTTTATTGTTATATTTAACTTTAATCTTTTTTTTATATATCAATTTTAGAAGTATTAAAAAAAGTTTCTTTTTTATTAGTACTTTATAACATTTACAATTTGATCACCAATTTCGAAGTACAGAAAAGAAATTAATCAAATTTGATTTTTTGATTTGATGAAATCCCTTTACTAAATGTACGGGAATTTGCAGCATCCTCAAAAATGCCATTAATTATTTTTTCGTTTTTTTCTTTTTTTTTTAACATTCTTATTAGTGCATATAATTTTTCTAATATCGGTTTGTAGCGTCTTGATATTCCGATCGTTAATTAATATATTTATTTATTTTTCTATAGCAGTATTCGACATTTTTTTTACCACTTAAGGCAAATTATTTTTAATGTTTCAATATTCATTCAAAATTCTTCACAATAATTTTTTTATTTCGTCTGCCATCAGAAAATTTTATATATAGGATTTCCCGATTATATTTTTTATATATTGTCATCGGTTTTTCTTATATTTTCATCATTCGGTTACCATAAAATATGATGTATGCAGGCATTTGATGCAATTTATTTGATGATTCTATTAAAAATTGTCATCACGATTATCCTTTTAATTATCTTTTCATTTTTCTCTGGGACTGAACGAATAAAATTATTTTTTTGAAATTCCGTATCATAATACATGTGTGTTATTCAGTTATCATTTTTTAGCAATCGTGTTGACCAGGAGCGATCCTAGTTCAAATATTTTCCAGGTTCTGGCATCTTTGGCGGATGCTTCAAGCGATAATGGGGGATTAGGGGAGGTCCAATTCATGAGGGAGAGATAAGAGGATGTGATTTAAATGACAGGTAGAAAGGATAAATTATAAGGGGTAGAAAAAGAATGTTGTCAGTATCAAAACTCAATTGGAGGTGCAGGGTGCACTTGGTCACCAATCAAAAGTGCACTAGAGGCACTTGAACACCTCTTTATTATAACTTAAATTTTAGTTAAAGTAATAAATTAGCTTGTTTGGGGCCTGTGCCTTTTTCTACAAAGGTCTAGTCGAAAAATCATTTGCACATTTTATCTCTCTGGACCGTATTAGGTGGTCACTACCAAAACAATTTACGAGATGGTTAAAAACAAAAAAATCGGAAAAAACATCGATTATTAATATTTATGTTTCGCTATTGTTGGATGCAATTTCGTGCCGTATGTCTGAAACGAAATCTGAAACCGTGAAAAAAAGACAAAAAACGATTACTTATAATATTTATATATATATATTCTTTTCCGAAGATTTGAGGATTACAAATACCATTTTGCTCGTAGAGATTAAAAAATTCTTGCGTCTTATTTTTAATACCATTAATTAAAATATTTTATTATTATTATTATTATTATTATTGGTTTCGGTTATTGTATTTTGAATTTTACATCAATGAATACAAGAAATGACTTCAGAATTAATAAATGGCAGAATAAATTAAAAGTTGGCGTGAAATCTTAAATTTAAATTTGAAAGTAATATAATTAATTGATGGAGAAAAGTATTTAAATTTAATAAAAGAAATTGTCACTTTGAAATATGAAGGCATTAGATAATGTTATATGTACAAACAAGTTGCAGTTCCAAATATTCAGGCTGATATTTAAGCGTGAGAATAATTTGAATTCGTATTTATATGTATATATAAAGTTTTTGTATATATAGTTTATAACATTAGAAACAAATTCGGTGCACGCGTGAGGAGTATCGAAAAAAGGAAGAATATCAGCTTTATTTTTCGTTATTTTTAAGTAAGGAAGTGATATTTCAAATTTCGATGCCGATGCTTGAATCAGCCGCGTATAATTAAGTCATTTAATTAATATGAAAATGAAAACTCTGCTTTTATATATACATTGGAATCGGAATAACTTTTCCATCCGCACAATTCACCTTATTTCAGCCTTGAAGCGCACACAAACCGCAAATTATTTGCCGGGCGTACATCGCGGCGCTACTCACACAACTAAATGATCACGGATCGCACTTGAGGCCTCCGAATTCGACGGACACAGCCGGCCGAGGATTGATGACTGCAAATCCGCTCTGACCTTCCTCAAAGCCGAAAGTGCCATTTGTCCGCGTCCCCTCCACCCCATGCGGTCTGCTTTCCACGCGCCTCGCTTTCCCACTCCGCACCTTGCGGAAAGACCGTCCTGACGTCGCACAAATCTCGCCTTCCGTGCTTCATTTTTCGCGTATAACTGCTGCGAGGTCTTGGGGGCGTAACGTGCCACCCCACCGACAAGATAATGCGGATTTACGGGTGGGAGATTGCACGTGTCCTCGGCTCCCGTTTCCGACCGTAATCTGCCAAAGAAATTTCGCATTAAAAAAATTCTTTTATTTCAGTGAAATGTCAGATCGTAAGGGGCTTTGCGTGAGTGATGATTTTTTTTTTTCCTTTATTTTCAGGGGCAGTTTCGTCTCTCCTGCGAACACGTGCTGAAAATCGTTAAAAAAGGACGAGATACTCTGCTACCCTTATTGGAAGCTTTCGTATACGATCCTTTGATAGACTGGACTCTGGGGAGCGAGACTGGATACACTGGTAAATCTTAAATTTGTTTTCATAAATTTCACATTCTCTTGTATGTCCAACACGAAAATGTTAACTTTCGAAGAAAAATCCAGATATTTACGCGGACAAAGGCGAAAGAATATATTACGTCAGGAAAATAATTATGTGGTACGTCCGGAAAATTCGTATTTTGCTTTTTATGAGTTTCATCAAGCAACTCTCGCGGAAAAAAAGTCTTCCAAATTATATCCGTTTGGAATAAATTTTTAAAGTGGTAAAAAGAACTTTTTCTCACTAAAAATCTAAAATAATTTGAATATAATAATATCGTTTTTGTTACATCAGTTTTCACTGTGTCCAAAATATCTTCTGCAAAAGTTTTCTCAAAAAAAGAGCAGTAAAATCAAATTAGGATGTCATGTTATGTATATATGAAAATTAGCGAAGTAATAATAATTCAATGTCTGACGATTGTATGAAATTTATTTCAGGAGCAGTTTATGGAGGAGGAGAGGCCGTATTAAAGGAGGCAAGGCAAAGTAAAAAAGCTCTTGAGAGAGAAATGACTAAAGCTATGTTTATTGTTCGTGTAACGGAGATGAAAGCCGATTGGCTTGAAAACAGGTAAATTCCGATTCTCAATTCATCATAAATCGAAATATTAATCTTAAATATTCGGAAATATATCTTAAAATTGGCAAAGTTGTAAATTTGATTGGAATGCTCTAACTGCTAAAGACTTCTAAAAAAAATTATATATGATGTTTTGTTTACATTTTTACAATTTTTTTCTTACATGATTTTACAGGGATCAGATTCTTGGCATCACCCCCAAGGTGGTGAAACATTTAAAGGAGTATCTGAAATTAATGCAAGATATGAAAAAAGCCGAAGAAAATCTTGCAGATGCTCATCAGCAAATGGCTTTGGTGAAAGAGGCAGAAGCACAGGGCCACAAGCACCCATTGTTCAATTTAGCATCGAGATGTTCGGAATTACTTACCGCCAGGAGTGCCCACAACGCCACCCTTAAACTTCTAAAGGATAAAATTGAGGAGTATGACAAGGATATTAATAATTATATGGTATAAAATATTTATGTGGAAAAAATTTTTTCGTTATTTTGGCAAAAACATTAATTTTATTTAATGTTATCTTTAGATTGCTCTAGCCAATATTAAAGGCGAAACTCTTTCTCAGTGGGTAAATCAACTGAGCTGTAAACTATATCCAGACAGCTTTCAAACTTTCGATCTTGTTAAAGAGTTTCTTCAAACGGCCGGACAAAGTAGTATGGTATCTCAGGTAAAATTATTTTTTGTAATAGTAGTTTTTTGCTTCTCCTCAATTATTTTTGAAAACGCCTTAATTATACTTTTCATTGCACTTATTCATGATTAACACATTTCCAATTTTAGATTAAATTACTCTTAAGATTTCCGTATAAGAAATTTTAATATCATTAAGTGATTAAAAAATTCTCACTTTGAACTTTTGCCTCTTAATATAATTTTATTCCTTTTGATATTTAATGGTTTTTCTTTTTAATTGTTTATATTTTCGATTCATCGAACGGGACTGAACTAATTAAAGTTATTTATTGCAACATTTTCAATTGTCCCAATATTTTAAAATGGAGAGGTCAAATGAAATAAATATTTGACGATTGTATTTAAGAATTAACCTATATAACGTAGTATCATATATTGATTTTATTCATTTTCAAATTTTTTTTTTAAGAAAATAAAAACAAAAGTATTTTGTTTTAATTTAAATTATCATTGATTTCCAATTATTTAGTGAAGTTTAAATTTGATCATTACTTAAATAATGTGCTTACTTGTATTATTTCGAATAGTGTGATCAAACAGAAAGCGAGATCGGACAATTGGATCAGCAACAACGTCAAATGACTCGAAAATGTGTAGATCTTCTAGGAGAATATGCAGCTCTGATCACTCTTTATCCATGTTCATTTGAAAATCACCGCTCCAGAAAATATAAAATCTGGACCGAAATGTTGTTGGAGCACATGAACATAGAAATGTAAAGAAAATTGTTTGCGATTTAAAGAAAATAATTTAGTTTTAATTATTTGATCTTAGTTGAACTGTTTTTTCTTATTCTAAAACCATTTAAATAATTATTTAATTGTCCGTTTATGTCTGCAGGTGTCAAAACGTTATGTCAGATTTTCAGAAAACGTATGGAAACGAACGCCCAAATTGCCAAGTCACCGCAAAACAAGTCATTGCTTATACTTTTTCATTGCAAAATGCTATCAGCGATGCTCAAAGTAAACTGAATAAATGTTTGGAGAGAATGCAAAACGAAGGTTTGCCAGAGGCGAGAGTGAAATTTGAACAAAATTTTAAGGAAATAAAAGAAAGAATTTCTGAATTTTCAAAGTTAGACAAAAAATCAGGTCTTGCAATGGAATTGGTTACCATAACAGGACTATGCGCTATCAATCAAAGATTTATTCAAATGGAGGTTGCTGCCAAAAGTAAGTAAAATTATAACGTTTAATGAATATAGCTATCCAAAAATAAATATTTTAAAATATTAAAAAAGTAATAAAAAAATTGATGTATTTTTGAACATCTTTTTGTGAATAATTAAAGTAAATATATTTATATGAAAATAAAAGATAATATAACCGATGATCGAGCATAACAACAATAAAATATAATGTTATTTTCCTTTAATTTTTCAAGAAAAAAAGATTTTTGAATAAAAAAATATTACCAAGGTAAATTTCTCCTATAGTAGATCTTCAATAAAACGCGACATGTTTACGAACATCTCTTGCAGATACCTTTTTTTATTAAGAAACTCAAATTTATTAAAAATTTATAAGAAATAATATTTCAAATATAAACATATCAATATTTCCGTGTGTTGGGTAATTATTAAAATAAAATTCGTATATCTTTTGTAATTTTATTTTGATGAACTCAATGTTTCATTCCCGGTTAATCTCAAATTAAAATAAAATAGAGTTCAGAACCTTATTGCATGTTCTTTCCGTAATTGAAATTAATTCTTAAACTATATTGATATTTTATTCTAGGTGCAGAGGATGAGTTAATGGGAATGCGATTAAAAGAGGGTCAAGGATGGTTGGAAGAGATGTATATAGTAAGCGGTTTAATAAATGAAATGACATCCCAATTACCAACTCAATTAGCTGCAACAAATTCAAATGCAGATACAACCGTGGAATCAGTTATAAGTTGCTTAAGAAAGGCTCATTCTATATTTCACGGTTTATTGGTGGGTAGAATGATAAATGTAGAAATCTTGTCTTAGAATTTATCGACAACTGTGATATATATATAAATATTTCTTTTTATTTTTTTAAATAATCTACTTCCTAAATAAATAAAATTTATCAATTTCTTAATTGTTATTTATATTATTAATAGTAAAATTACTATTAATAATAATAATAATAACTCCGACAGGAGTCACACCCCACTCCGCCAAACAATCAAACTCCCCCTTAGAAATGCACACCCAAGTTCAGAAAACCATTATAGTCAAAGCCTATCACATGGTCAGAAAAAGTTCCTCAACAAGGACAACAGCAGACCCACCCACTACTTGGTGTAGAGAGATGGAAATGAAGACCAGGCAGAAGTATCTTGAGGAAAAACTAAATACTAAATAATAATAATAATAATAATAATAATAATATTTGTTGTTTTTCTTATAATTGTTGTAATAAACCCGTTGTTTTTTAGGAATTAAATTATAATTTCCATTCGATCATATTACCAGAGGCTCTAAAATGGATGCAAACTGAGCATCCTGATATGTTATCAATGGTTTCCGAAATGGATCAAATTGTTAAGGGTTCTGGAATAACTTTGGAGGAATTACAAAAGCAACTTAAACTTCATCTAAGATGCCTTATAATGGGAATGAAAGTAAGAAATGGAAAATTATAAATTAATATTATATTAAAATTTAAATTTTATATTGAAATTCATTATAAATTATACAATTTACACATTTAGTTGCTTTTCTTTTCTGAATCATAATTCTGTCTAATAAGTTATTCAATTCGATTCCGTATGACTCTTTACTGAAATTATTGATATTTTCAGTCTCCTCACAGTGACGTGCAGTCTAAGGTATCTTATTTAAGAATGCAATTTGAAGTGTTACTTCAACGTCCCTGTGAAGATGCTTCAAAATCTCCTGGTCAGATGCTATTAATGGGTTTTAACGGACTTTTCGAAAAGTTGCAAGTTGAAGGAAGCCAATTAACTTCAACTCTTTGCGCTCTAACAACTCCTACAAGTTGGAAAAAAATTGATCAATTAAGGGAAGCTAATACTTTAACTGTAAGTTTTTAAAAAATTTTATCAATTTATAATTTCATGAAATACCGATATATCGCATCCTTACTTAATACGGGACTTAATAAGTCAAATAATTTATCATATTTGTTAGATATTTTTTCCTGAATGAAAAATATCAACTGTGCCCTGAATTATAATCGCCAAATGGAAATCAACTGTTCCTTTTTTCAAGAAAGATATTTTCTTAGATTATAGAAAATATAGATTATATAAGTCGCAGTTTTTGATTCATTTAACTTTATCGATAATAAGTCAAATCATTTCTTTGTATATTTTTATGATTCTGTATTATTTCAGGCTCTGGTTTTGAACGAAACTACAAGAAGCGTAACAGAAGGTATATTTTTGGTAAAAAGAATGCAGACAATGCAAGAATTCTTCCAGTTATGCAATCAAGCAGGCAAAGCTTTTCGAGGTGTCGGAGCGCCCGTTGTTCATGATGATGAAAGACTTAATAAGCCAATTAGACGCTTTACCGCTGAGTACGTATCTAGAACTATACTTGGTGTAACATCACAGACTTTGGCTATTGCTTTGTGTTTCCTTCTTGAACGAATAGGATTTAACGTTACTGGTAAGTAATAATAATAACGAATGGACACTAAAATCTGATTATTCATATCGTGACTTCAAAGATCTTTCATAAAATAAAATTTTTTTTTTATTCTTCTGAGCTTTATTATCTTAACCATGTATTTAAAACTAATTTTAGGAGAAATAGAGAAAAGGGATGTTGGAGTCGACGGAAAAGTTCTATTAGAAGACTTATGTCGTCGAGCGATAGATGTATCTTTACATAAAAACTTTACTACTAACCATGCCGTTTCTCAAGCCTCTTCATATTCAAATACACTACAAACTATTTATCGACAAAAAGAGAAAGCCTCTCTTATAATGCAAAATGCAGAAGCTAAAAATTGCTGTTTAACTAGATTACAAATCTTATTAACTGCTCATAGTTGGTATCATGAGGATATTTTACAAGAATCATTCCCCACTAATCTTGCAGCTATGAGTAAGTAAATTTTTTTTTAAATACATCATTTTGAAAATATTTTATAAAAAAAATAAATAAATTTGTAATTATTTTATAAACAATTATAATCGAGTTAAGTAGCAAAAATATATTATTGAAAGAAAGATTCTTATATTATCAAAAGAAACTTATACATTTATCTTTTACTTAAAATAAATATATTTTTATATTTTACATTCTTATGATAAGGATTCTTGTGCAAGTGAAGTTTAATACACCAAAGGGAATTGATAGTTGTTAATAAACTTAACTTCAAGATCTGAGGTAATTTAAAATTTTAAATACTAGGTTGTTAGAAAATAAATGTCGGTTGTTGTATTTCATATGTTTGCTAAGATTTCGAATTGAGATGTGCTTTTTGATAGTGAATTTTAAAGAACAGATCTAAACAGATCAACTTTTTATTGACCTTTCAACTTTCAAGTTTATGACTGTATAGACGTGGTGTTCTTGAGATGCAGCGGAGTGAAAAATCTCTTTAGATCTAAACTTTGAATGTGAAAATAAAATTAGAAAGGAACTACTGGTGTTTCATTTTCATTTTCAATTTTTCAGATCGGTCAACTTTCATGACAAAATTACGAAAATCATCCTCAGCTTTAATGACTTTGCAACCTAAATTAACGGAGGCGCGAGATCTGGAAAAAGTGTTGATTGGTAACGTTGAACAGCGATTGAAGTGGGCTGCCGGAGCGAATCCGGCTGTTCACGAAGTTATGGCCGCATTTGAATCATCAATCAAGGAGCTCGATCGAAGATTAGATGAAGATCAAGTTTTAGCTTCCACCGTTGCCCACACATGTTCTGCAGTTTTACGTTATGAAGCCCTTCGAACGAGGACCTCGGAAGCTCTGATAAATGATGAAGCTATGTTGAAAGTAAATATTTTAATTTATGCACTTCATTAACTTTCCTTTTTATTGTAATTTCAGCCATATAAAACAATAAATATATATATATCTAAACAAAAAGTGAATAAAATTATAATTATTGTTATACAAAAAAAATAAAAAATTATTATTATATTCAATAATTACAGGTTAATTTTTCTAAGGTCGTAAATATAAAATGGATGACCTATAATTAAATATCTGCTTTTTTTAAACTTCTCTAAATTACTGAATCAAATGAAAAATCATTATAATTCTTATTTCAAATTATATGAACTTCTGTTAATTGAATTAGGAGTGTGAATAAAACAAGAGGGAGGAAACAAAGTTATATGTTTTATTAATAATTATATTTTATTTTAGATGATAGTCCAATGCGAAGAGACGTCGGGATGGCTTTCTGGCTGTACAGAATACGTTTCACCAGCTGAAGAAAGCTTGCTTCAACTAATGACCCCAGATTATGCGAACGATCCTAAGAGACTTCAAAAGTTAGAAGCGAAAATTTCAGGTGAGAGGTTTCTTTTTGTTAAAGTTAAAGTGAAAATTTTTTAATTTAATTATTGCTAAAAAAATAAATTTTAATATTAACGCTGTTTTTTTTTTCAAAAATTAAGCTTTACAAAATTTTTGGTCAAACATTCCAAAATTTCACATGGCATCTAAACACAGAAATGGGTTTCTAAAGCTTTAATCGAAATACATTCAGTTGCCTGATTTTTAATATTACTTTCTTAACATCGCCGTATGAATGACATGAGAATGTATATACTCAAGATATTCTCAAAAAAATTTTAATTATATTGATTTTCTTTTATATTCCAGAAAATATTGAATCAATGAAGAAAAGCATGCAAAGTCTTAGCGAATCATTGCATGCGATTAAGCAAGAATATGAAGGAAAACTACATAATATGAGACAATACCTTGGAAATCATCATTATCTCATGACAGAGATCCGTCACTTATTGAAATCTCTGGCTAAGGTTTGTCATAATTATTTTACTCATTATAATAACATTTCAGAATGTTAATTGTAATTAAAATATAATTCACTTTCATCGCAATAGAATTTATTGATTATTGTTTTTTGATCTTCTAATCTTTCTTTTACATTTATTGCTTATTAATAATTATATGATACACTATTTTCCAAAGTTTTTTTACGATAAATTCGTTATAAAAACACTTTCACTTTCATATAATACATGGAGTCATAGTTAATAATATATTAAAATTAACTTTAATTTTTTATGTAAAAAATTAAGATATATATAATATCTCTTCTCTCATAAAATTAAAGTTTTAAATGAAAACATAAATACTTTTAATGAAAAATGTAAATAAAAACATATTTAAAAATTTCAAATAAATATTTTTTATTAGTTATTTTAGAATTAAAAATGTATTTCATGATTATAAATATTAGTATTTTAATCGTTTTTTATAATGCTTTATTAAGTAAACATTTTCGTACAATCATTAGCACTGTAAAGATTGTGAGTTGAACATAATTTTTAATTCTACAATTTGATTTTAAATATTTACGCAAAATGTATAATTTATAATTCAGTATGAGGAATGCAGCTCATCCGGGCTGCCGCAGTTTTTAGAAAAGTATCGGAGCTTTTCTGAAGATATCGGATCAATAGGAAAACAACTTTCGGGACAAGACGCAGACTATTCTCCTCAGGATATAGAAAATGCAATAACGGTTTTGCAGAAGCTTCCTGAAAGAATTGGTAAGATATTAAGAATCTACAATATTTGTAACCAATTAAAAGAAATCCTAAAATTAGTTATTGAAAATATGTTTATTCCATTACAGTCGAAATCTATGATGAATTAATTGGATTTGCATCGGAGAAAAGTTTTAAAGAAACTCCGGTTGAAAGCCTGAAAAAGAAAACTTCCTTCATAAAGAAAAAACTGGAACAGGGAAAGGGGAATCCTTTATCCGAAAATCGAGATCCAAGGACTGGAAAAACAGTGCAAGAGAGAAACGCTTATGCCATGAACGTGTGGAGACGTATCCAGATGAAGCTGGAAGGAAGGGACCCCGATCCTGGAAGAAGATGTACAGCTCACGAGCAGGTATTTAAATTTTCGTACTTTCGTTTTATTTCATTACAAAACAAATAATCTTATGTTTAGTATATTTTTCAATGTTTGTATTAAAATTTAAGCCATTGAAATTTCGTCATTTTCTTCACGTTAGCGATTATGCCTTTATATTTTCCGTCAAAAAAGTGCATAATTCCTGCGGCCTCGTATTAATTCTTTGATTGACGAAGTTTGGGTAACGCCATGTAAAATACTTCTTTAACTAATTAAGGAATGACTTATTCGTGAAGCGGTCCCAGCATGGTAGGTGGTATTGGATATACCATACGACTGGAGCCTAAATTGTAAAATCGTGAGCGTGGTTTCAAAATCAAATATATAAAATCTTAGTTTCTAATAAGTATACGGAATCTTCCTTTTTTGTAACCGGGAGAACATTCGTAACAATGCAGGATGGGCTTAGGCGTGATAATACCGGGGTAAAAAAAAATTAGGATGTAATTTCTGAACCTTAAACAACTCAATACACCCAAAACGTTTAACTCACGGTATTATCGTAAATGGGTGTGATCTAAAATAAGTAGTCCAATTTTCCAAAGCGATGTTTTATAATTTCGACATGCGAATAAAAGTTAATTACTTTGGCACATTAAGTGCGTCCGTTTGATTGTTGCTCATGCCGTGCACCAGACGATTTTTTGCTTTGCGAAAATCCTGTGAAATGCATAAGAACTGCATTCAATTTTAACGAATGCAGTATCAGCCTTTACACTCGCGCACTTAGTATCGATCAGTTATTATTATTGTTCGTAACAAATTGTTTAAATTACAGATCGAGTACATCATACGCGAAGCGACAAGCATCGAAAATTTAGCTTTGCTCTACGAGGGTTGGACGCCTTGGGTTTGAAGCGAGAACATGAGTCAATTCTGGGTCCAAAATTAAAAACAACCCTCGTATTTGAGGTTGCAAAGGTGGAGGCGAAGAGCATGGGTCACGTCGACATCGCATCGGCCGACTCGAAACGGATCGAACGCCGGCAAAACAGTCGTCGTCTCTTTCTTTATTAAATATTTCTAAATAAAATTATCCAGGGCCGATTTGCATAACTCGAAGAAGCCCCTCTTTCACTCGATTAAAATCATGTCTCTTAAAAGTAAGGACACGCTTTCTTAATTTATGTATACTTATCATTAACAACTTTTACTCTAAGACGGCGAAGATTAATAAGGCTATAGGTAAAAAAAAAAAATTGCGATTTTTGCAAGGCGACGATGAATGTCATCACACTTCACAAGTGCGCATAATGTGATACACGATAGGCAACCATACTCCATATCGCTCGCATCCTCACGTCTGTATCACAATTAAGTTTCAAATTTTTTTGTACCAGAAATAAAAATATAATAACATCTTCGAGAGTTGATTTCACATGTGCACCCTTACACTTTGGTGAAGAATATTCCGCGAATAACAGTGAATGCTGACCATATCTTGGCGAAAATCCATACGATTTTTCAGCAGCTATCCACGAAGTTTTTTTTTTTTTTTTCCTCGTGATTTTCACATTTAATCTTGCAATAATTTTCCCGAGATAGATTCCGCGTGAAACGGAGCGTTTTTTACGCGAAACTGCCCCAGGGAATAAGGCCAAGATCACTCCTTGCTAATTCGGAAAAAATGCGCGATTTTAACAACAGCAGCAGCCTCGGCCGCCAGAATCGCCACATTTTCGCCGTTGAAATGACAATGCGGAAAACGAGCCGCGATCCGTTTCGTGAATGGACCGCAAATTGCCGTCGCCTTTTCCGAACGCTCTCCGAAACGCTCTCCGTCGATTCCAAAAAGCGTTCCGACAGCTCTCGAGGAAAGATCCGGCCGGAATCGCCGTACGCGCAAAGGAAAAGCTTAATTTTGGAAAGGGAAAAAATTAAATTTTTCCCCGTTCGGTAACGCGCCGAGACTCCTTGGCGAGTCGAGCCGACCGGTGCCGCGGGAAGGAAACGCAACCGCGATTTCGTGTTCATTCACAGACGGTTTCGAAAATTGTTTTTTAACTTCCGTTTTTCATTCGCCAAAACCGAGATATTTCCCTAACCGGGAAAGCGAACGAGAACCTTGTCTCCGAACGTAACGTCAGTGAGCTCAGGGAAGTGGAAAACATGATTTTTTTTGTTGCGAAACAATCATCTTAGGGAAACCATCGTTTCCGGTTTTTTTTGAAACAAAGTGAAAGAGAGGGCGTTGTTAATGCAGATGCGAATTTTAAATAGGTTTTTCTCATTTTCAGGGTTTCACGATTTCGGACGATTCAAGTAGAATTTCATGATAATTTTCTCTTCTTTTTCTTTTTTTAAATGGGAGACCGCCCTGGAAGAAAAGCGTAAATGAAAACTTCGAGGATCTTGAACGGGAGCAGAAGCGAGGGAAAAAGCCGTTGAACACGTGCAGGGCGAAGGTTCGGAGCCTTTGCCGCTCGGGAGGCGAAGCCCCTTCCGGTTTCTTTTTCTCGCGAGAGAACGGGCGGTGGAACCGATCCCGCCGGGGACCCGCGTGCATTTGAATTAGGTTTTTGCCGCAGAGAATTCAGCGCCGGAGTTCAGTTAATTTGCCGTCCGCCTTCTTTTGTCGCAAATCGGATTTGCCTTCGGATCGCATTCGAAAGTTGAGTCACGTGCAAAGGAAAATTTTTATTATTTTTGTTTCCCGTTTTATTTTGATTTTTGTTTCGCGGTCTGATGAAATTTTATTTTAATCGTCAAGTGTAAATTTCCCTACAGCAAGGGTTTATTTTCCAAGTCGAGACCTTGTTCTGTATGTATATTTAGACTTTAATATCGCTAAACACTCTTCCGTGAATTTATTAATTTACAAAATAAAAAATTTTTTTTAAATTAATAAATTGCAAAGATGCTGCAGAATTTTTTTGTCATCCCGTGTTTATACCCAAAGCTCGGGATGGGGATATTTCGAAAGTGCATTTTAACATTTTTCTTTCTAATTTCACACCACAATTTCGCATCACTTGAGTTTGGTCTTAGCTAAAATTTTAATTCCCGTAAAATTATAGTAAAGATTAAGTTAAATATTTAAAAAACCGAAAGTTGTAGAATTATATTTTGAATTCTGTCAGCGTTAACAACTTGAACTTTATAAAGAACAAACATTTCCTTTTCCGTTTTAAAAAATTATATAAAATCTAAATTATCTGTTTTTTTTTTAACGTAATAACATGGGATAAATCTTATTCATTTTAATTTATTTTTTTCTTTTCTTTCACCATCTTGTCGTCGAAAAGTCACACTTCGTGTATGTTCAAGCAGTCAGCTGGCAAGACACCCATTCAAGCAAATTTTAACCAAAATGATAGTTTTCCTAATTATTTTTAACCAATAATGGAATGACGTTGGGCAAATCACTATAATATTTAAAAAATAAATAAGAGTATAAGTTTTAATTCATTTATGAGATTTTTAATATTTTAAGGAGAAGATCAAAATCATTTATTAAAAACTCTCTTAAATTTTTAACGTCTTTGTAACTTTCAAAAATAATACATTAAGATGAATAAGGGATATTTTATTTGTATTTGTCATTACTTTTTCGTTGCTGTATTTTTTTTTCTTTTTTTTGATAAGTAACAAATGAATAAATAAATAAATTTTTGAACAAATGAATAGAAATTACTTGGATCGTTGGTTGGACAATGGCATGGTTTGAATGATTTTTTTTTGTTGTTTTAATTTTTATATTGCTTGTTCAGAATCCTAATAAAATTAGATTTTCAATATTGTATTTAAATTTTTAAATTATCCATTTCTCTTTTTTTCTTTTTTACGTAAGGAACATTCAATCGTAAGGACTGATTGTGTAAAAGAAAGGTTAAGCTTTTTTTATGCAGTGTTTTCAAAAGGATTAGTTTAAAAACAAAATAAATGTTTAAAAAAAAAAATGGAATATTCATAAGTGAAAACACCAGCCAAAGGTTTCCCATGTTTAGAGTGGATGTCAGATCATCATTTTCACCTATAAAACATTGAATTTGACAAAATTGTTTCCCGGGAATCAAATGAAATTCTAGTGATCAATTTTTTTGTTCTGTGTTAATATAATAAACAATAGGTATTATTTGATTGCAGGAAATGAATCATGAAGACATTTACATTTATTTTTTTTAAATAAAAGAAAGCAGTTTCCGACATGTATGTTTATATGCAACAAGCGTGATCGTTTATTAAATTTCTCCCTTCGCAAGTAAACTTTCTTGCCGACATTTATTTTCTACAGCAGTCTGTTAAAAAAAAAAAAAAAAATCTGCAATTATAATCCCCTGAACAATGGAAAGAGTAATTCAAAAAAGTGGATCACGTGATCAGAGAGTTTGAATTCATCAATTAGGGTAATTTTTTTTTCAATATTGGCAGCAGATGTTAGCAGACCAATATCACAATGGCGAAGAAAACGTACGATCTATTATTTAAACTGTTATTAATAGGAGATTCTGGAGTAGGAAAAACTTGTATTCTTTTTAGGTTTTCAGATGATGCTTTTACTACAACATTCATATCAACAATAGGTGAGTTTTACTCTTTGAATAATTTTTATTTTTCTTCAGTACAAGTTAATTGCTGCATATCAACAGGGTGGATGCTGAATTCCGATTTCATGACAACAATTATTAAAAAAAAATTTTCTTCAATTCCACGCGAATGTGGTCGGTTATAATCTGAAACTCTTTTTCATGCTTAAAAATATTTCTTGAAAATTTTATCTCAAGCGTCCCGTTTCTTTCACAAGTTGATTAAATGCTGAAAATTCAAGCATTTGAATTAATTTTTGTATTACATATATAATATCTTACATAATGTTGTAAGAAAAAAATTTTTTAAGCAAATCTTCACATTAAACTGATTAAAGATGTATTTTGCAAAATATTATGAAAGATTGATACCAATATCCAGTCTATGAATAAATTATTAATTAAAATGTGGTAGCTTCAAAAAGCATCAGTCAAATTTTTACAATGATATTTAATTAGGAGGGAAAAAAAAACATGTTAACAGATTTCGACAAAATATTCAAGATCTTAAAATTTACAGGCAGCAGATTCTGCTGCGTAAATTGCATTTAAAAAACTTTCAATGAATCATAAAAACATTTTAATATAATTTGAAATTTTGCAAGTATCTGTTTGCTTTTTCAGTGTTAAATGTTTGTGCTAAAGATAAACAGTTTACAAGTTCTTCATTTTAAATAAAAAAAAATCCCAACAGAGGAGGGCAATTTAAATTGATAAGAAGCACTGAATTTTTAAATATATCAGAAGCAACTCTAGCTGCCTGGTTGGATGTGATGCAAAATTTTCTTTTGCAACCGTCACTCACAGGCAAATGCTTCGTTCGAATAAAAATGTTATTATTTCCCTTGCATTCATTTGCACATTTGTCACATACAGCACGATATTCAACAATAAAATTACGTTTTCAGTCGTAAAACGTTGGACTCGAACTTAACCTGAATTATCTAGTCTTTCAGCATGAATTGAATGCGCCCATAACATTGGCTTCTGCAGAATGAAGAGGTCGGTGGTTAAACCGAAATAATTTATGACGACCAGGCAGGCAGCTGTGACGATTATTTTTATTTACGTCCATTTGGTGCAAAGGTGCAAGCTACTTCGCGAATAGATTCGAAATTAATTTTTTATTGTTTAAAATTTTTTCCCCACTGCCGTTTTGCCGAACCGAGATTCATCGCGGAAAACCGCGAGGTGTGATTTTCAGAATCCACTTCCCGGGCGAATTCAGCATTATTAAGAAGACTGCACAGACACCGACCCAACGGTGACCCAACAGTGCTTTCCTACGCGGCTTCCGATCCATGTTCCGTCATCGAAGGTTTCCGCCTTCTGGCGCTGATGCGACAAAACGCGACGCCTTTGCTGTCGACCGTTCCCTCCCGCTTTTATCGCTCGCTTCGATCTAGACAAACGCTGACGGGGGGATTACAGAATCGCTGGTTCGGCGGGATCCGAGCGCTCCGATAATGCGCAGTTCTTTTCCTCGGAGCCTGCAGCGCCTTCCCCGGATTCCGTCACCGTTTTGCTGACTTTCGTCTCGTTTTTTTGCTCGCACGCGACCGTCCCACACTGCTTATTTCAGTCTTCGGAAGTGGAATCAGCTCGGTCCGCCAAAGCCTTTCGCTATCCGGGCTCCAGCCGCTGATAAACGGTTATCAGGCGTCGTTCGGTTCCAAAGCGACATCCCGTGTTCTGCTTGCTCGCCCGTCTTTTCTCAGTTTCCATCCTTGACATCGAAAATTTCGAAAAACGAGGTCGAGCAAAACGTCTCCCGGTCGCTCTTTCTGATAAAGTAACTTTGCCGCAAACGGCAAAAAGTTGTTTTCGGCGAGTTTGCGCCCCGCTCTCGCCCGGATAGCCAACTTCGAGTTTGCCAATTTTCGAAGAGCAAAAACTTTTGAAAAAAAAAAAAACCGTCGCTGCCGCTTCTCCAAACCCATCCAAGAAGCCGCCTTTCAACTGATTTTCTTTCAGTCCAGATCGGATCGTTGCTGCCGGGCGCGTGTGGCTGGAGACAAAATGACCGTAGCCTTTGTCCTTAAAATTAATAGAGTCTCGAAATAAAAATTTAACAAGTTTCGTTGCTCCTTCATGAGGAAACGGAGCGAACTGAATGCTGAACGATATTCAGACGGGGAAGATATCCATGGCTCCATAATATTTCTAAAGCAAATGCAGAATTTTCATTCAAAATGTAAATCAGTTTTGATGTCTTCAATTAAAACTTAGCATTTCATTTTTCTTTATGAACTTCTTCGATTAACGTTAAAAAAATATGGAAGCCTCCGAAGATGGATCTTTACCCCAGTTACAGAATAATTTCTTGCGGTGTGAAATCTCATTTAGTGTCCAATTAACAATATCACCTTTGTTTCCATCTTACTTTGACTTTCTGCCTTCTCACGGCTTCCATAACGTAAAATCTCAACTTATTTTGAGGATATGCAAAAGTTATTATTTTTCTAACGCCAACCACTTGGATGCGGTAAAAATAATGTCTTGCGTGCTCAACTCTTGCCATTTACTTTTCTTTCCCGTATGCACGTATCGCGGAGATGCAAATGGCTTAAATCCCGCAGCGGTAGAATCGTCATTCGCAACTTCCGTTTCTCTTGCGCTCTCCACTTATCGCGGATCTTGTAAACATTCCGAAAAATTCCAAAACCCCACGACAATCGACTTTTTCCCTTTAATCAGCATGCAAATGTATATCGTTATTGGTTTACAGTGTATTTCCTCTCTTTCGAGATATCATTTTCAGAAAGGAAAAAAAAAAGTAACCGTTGCTTGAGATATCCTCTGATATAAGAATTGTTTCTCGTTATTTTTTTTTTTTTTTCATGTTGACTACGGCTAAAAAAAGAACTGCCATTTGCACCGGTTGAGTGAGATCCCGGATTCGAACAGAGCGGACGCTCCGGTCTTTTAATGTCTACAGGAAATGTAAATTGTACGAAGTGATAGCTGCACACGTTTCGATCAGGTTCGTAACATGCATCGCGAACCGGCGGTCAACACGGTTCCCCTTAACCCGAGGCCGCTGCTTAATTACAGAATCTGACTTCTGCAAGACGTGTCGAGAGCCATCCACGAGGGCAGGTTTCATCCGGCGAGGGCTCAAAGGAAGTACTCCGAATTCAGGAGCGTACCGATTAGCATTCGGTCCTTGGGTCTTCCTGTTATAACGTCGCTAAGAGCTGATGTGGCCGCTCTAATTGACTCCGATGATAAATTTTATAAGACGAGTTAAATCCACGCGGAAAGAAATAATTTCGACATTAGTCACCCCGACCGACGCACGCTCAATTTATACGAGCGCACGTTGATTGTGCGCATTCCCCGATTTTCGAGCCCGCCCTCGGGGGGGGGGGGGGGGGGCGACGGAAGATTTTAAAAATTTTCCTTTTCCGCCCGCTTCCCCAGCCAGGTCACCACGGGCGGGAGCAAAACTCGCCCAAGACGCGGATTTTCCGCGTCAAAACAAACGAATTTTAAAACCGCACGAGACGCGGCCGTTTTCCAGTTTGCGCTTGCTCCCGGCGGCCCTTTCCTCCGAACCTAAGTCAAATCGCCAACGCTTTCAGGTCCGAACCTAATTCGGTTTTGCAAATGGTAATCATCCAGCAGTTTTTTTTTTTGCCGGAATTTAATTTTCCGCAGTTTTTACCTTCATAAAAACTGCTTAATTATGTCATGATTCATGAAAATGGCCACCAGCAAAATATCCCAAAAAGGAAAGTTGCACGCTCGACGTATTTATATACATTTCCGTCTGACACGCTTTACGATTGCGTGTATTTTCGGAAGATTATAATTACACAAATATTTAGTTTATTGTTCGGGTGTAATTTACGTACTCATATTGGGGCGTAATATCTTAATAATGAGCTTGCACGCATCTAAACGGGTTTGGATTTTTCCTCCATTTTGCCACCTCTCCGCAGGCTGCTGCTCCGGCAAAACTTTTGCTTTTGGAAAACTACACCGACGCCCGCCGCGTGAGGTTAACCGCTGTTAATGGAGCTATCGATCGAGGGGCGCTCGGAAAGTCCTTACGAAATTTTCGCCCCGATGCTGCAGATAAGATACCGCGAGGCATCGCTTTTCCGAAACGGAAAAGCGTTTCGCATGCGTTTCTCGTTTAGAGGAGAGGCGCCCGCCGCGTTACTCATCGCGACGCCCACGCTAATTAATCCTAATTTCCCGCAGGCGCTTCCTGTTGTACCTGCGTCCGCATTGCGCGTTTGCGCACGCGTTGCAAATAACCGGAACGCGCTCTCCGTTACTTTCCGACCACCTCGAAAAGGAAACATTTTCCGTTTCGACCGTGCCCCATTACTCGAATTTAACCGCAAATACCGATTTAACGGCGGCTCGATCAAAATCACTGCGCACAAGAAAAATCCATTAGATTTTAGCCTTGCTACACTCAAACACTCCGTCGGCCAGTTTTACCTTTGTTTGGGTCCGCGGAATTCCCCCGTTGCGTTGCACACAAAAGCGGAATGTAAAAAACCTGTTTTTCCCTTAATATCAAGGCGCAATTTTGGTTTTTCGCATAAGATGCAGGATGAATACGTGGCGCAGAGAGATCTGCCGAGAGCTGAACTCTCAAATACGATTTCTGTTCCAACGATCGGGAGTGAAATTTACAAAATTTTCAAGCCAATATTTGTTTTTACAGTGTAAATAGTTCTTTATTTGATAGCTACGAAAATACGTTATCGTCGATTAAGGCGATCTTTAAAATTTTTCGCTCGATCCGTAAAAAGTTTCAGTCCGAGGGCCAGGCGCGAAACAGCGCAAACCTCGCCGTTTGCTCTTGCGGAAAAGGAATCGCAAACGGGAATGAAAATTGCCCTCCACGCGGAGCCGTTCGCATGCGTGCGTTTACAACAGCAGCACGCTGTCTGCCACCTTTTCACGCCGAAATCCGTCTGGAATTGAGTATTAACGCGCGACAGCAGGCGAAACCCAATTTGGTTCCAAGTTAATGTTCACGTACGTCGCAGTGCAACTTCTTATTTACGTCTCCGGTCACGAAACCAGTCGCTCGATTGTGACTCAGTCAGCATCCCGAACCATCAAAAACAACTCGTCGAAACTCGTGAAGTTTTTCCTTCACTTTGACAGAAGTTCGTCTAAGAAAGTAAAATTTTCTCATTTTCAGGTATCGACTTCAAAATAAAAACAGTAGAGCTACGCGGTAAAAAAATCAAATTACAAATATGGGATACTGCGGGTCAGGAGAGATTCCACACTATAACGACTTCATATTACAGAGGTGCCATGGGTATAATGCTCGTGTACGATATCACGAACGAAAGAAGTTTCGAAAATATAGTGAAATGGCTGAGGAACATAGACGAGCACGCGAACGAGGACGTGGAGAAAATGATTTTGGGAAACAAATGTGATATGGAAGATAAAAGAATTGTTAGCAAAGAGAAGGGAGAGGCGGTGAGTGTTACCCCCCCCCCCCAACAGCATTTCGCACCAAAAGCAACCTTCCTTCAGCGAGTCAACCTCAAGCTATGTGCGCAGACGGCCATAAAAATTTATTGGCCTCCCGCCTTTACAAATAGATTCGATAGAAAAATTATTTATGATGTTCGTCAGAGACAAGTCATAAACTGAGCGCGACACTCTCGAGCAAATGGATCTGAATCGTGCTTAAGCCGTTCTCAACCATTGGAGAGCGAACAAACTCAAAATGAAATCGAACACCGGGGAATTTTAGTTAATTTTTAATACAGTTAAATAATTTACATTCGGTTGTAAAGCAACTTCCAAAGCTGCGAATTCAATGTCGGACATGAAAACAAACGTTCACTGTTTTCGCTCTTTCGCAAGTCTGAATCATCCGAGGGCTTCCACATTAGGGAATAAGAATTCTTCATAGCGGACGGTGCTGTAACGCGTGAAACATAATTGCATTTCAGATCGGACGAGAACACGGTATTAAATTTATGGAAACGTCAGCAAAATCAAACATCAATATAGAACAGGCCTTTAACCAATTGGCCGAAGCCATTCTGGATAAAACAGCGGGAAGAGAGCAAGGGGAACCGACGGACAGAATACCTCTATCACAGCGCCAGGACAGGGGAAGCAATCGCTGCTGCTAGATTGAAGAATCGGAAATATAAAAACGTTATGTATGTATGAATGTATGTATGTCCATATGTATATATGTATGTATGTATATACACACACACACACACACACACATATATATATGCATAACGAAAAGTGAATCCTAAGTTGGAGCAAATTTTAAGTTTTAATTTAGATTTTTTAGAAACGCTCTACCCCGGTATCAGTTAAGCACAGATGAATCTGTGTTAGATCGAGGAGCAGAAGAACACGTCGAAGTTTCCCAAAGACAAATCCGTCATTTACTTTTCTTGACAATAAATCGGTCCTCGCATGAATAACAATTTAACAAACAGTTCTCGACTCTGATGATTTTTCCTTTTTAAAATCATCTTTAACGTGGATTTTTTTGCAAATATACGAAAATTTAAATGAAAATCAATTCAGATTGTTCGCTTTCCAGTTCCACGCTGCGTAATTGATATAAAGAAACGAATTAAAAACATCACACTTTCAAGATTTAAAAATAAAATGTCAAGTTAAAAAGCTTTTCATATTTATTTACTTTACTTACAGAAAATAGCCGCTTTTAAGTTTATTCGCACACGATTTGAACCACTCTTTGCAGGCTTCTCGAGCAGTTTTATAAACTGAAAAGTGAATATAATAAAGTTGGACGTTTAATTTAAAAAAAAAAAACAATTATTCAATAATATCTAATTTAATAATTTTAATCGCTCAAAATATGATTTATTATAAAAATGACAATGCCCTTAGCGAAATAACTTTAAAAAAGGAAAGTTTACCTTAGAAATTGAATTGAAAAAAAATTGTGTGTGTATGAATATAAATATATATATTTTATTTTTTCCGTGGGCTATAAATGCCCTCTTTTTTTATATATATATATGATTAGTTAACTTTTGTCAATATCAGGTTGTGCATTGTAACTTATAGGACGAAATTTTGCACCAGAATAGTTTCCTCTGGGCGAAGGTTATAATTTTCAACCCTTTAAAAAGTCACAATATTCATGTCAATAAAAACTTCTCTATATCGTTGCGGAGGCACGTTAACTGCGTTCGCTTTATTTTGCCAATTCATTCGTTCGCAGTGAAAATGGGAAGATATTTCCCTTCCTTCCCCGTACATTAAATTTTCCGTCAAAAGCAACATCTATTTGGGCTCCACCATTCCCAATTTTGAGGTTTAATTAAGAAAATTACTTTGATTTCGCAGCTGTTCGCCTTCCTTCGTTTCAACCTTAAGTTGCTCTCATTCTTGCGTCATTTTCACTGAACAAGAAAAAAGCGGAAGAAATTGAAAATTACTTTGGATCGAGACAGGTCGCATCAAACGACTTGAAGGTGCGAATCGCGGAACACTTTTGCTGACATCCAAAAATTTTTAAACGCAAACTTGAACGGTTTCCGATCGATCCGGTTTTTTTTTTCTCTTTTACATAAACGAATACCGAAAAGCTTTAATTTTATACAGCTAAACGTTTGATTATTTGAAAGGCAGCGGATCGCTAAACGGGGGATTACAACCTTTTTGCATTTTCAGTTTCTAAGGTAAAAAAAAAAAATTTATATTATTTTGTATTATAAATATTGGCAGAGCCAATGGGAACATTAAAATTTTAGTTTTTAATAATTTTTATATCAACAGTCGGAAAAAATTGAAATAATTGATAAATTCAGCTAGTGATATTGATGTATTTTTTTTTTTCCTTTCTGATCATCGCTAGTACAGAAGCAAACGGAGAGAGAAAGAGAGAAGTTTTTATTTGAAGTGTTTGACAAAACGTTCACAACTTGGTTCAAACGATTTCATCTTGTCGTGAAATCAACTCTGCGAGAAACTGAAGAATAAATTTTCAGGCAGTTTTTCCAAATCAGACATAACAGAATGACGTTGTGGTGCGAAGATCTTCCCAAAGCAGATACAGCAAGCTGTGAAAAATTTAGAATTAAATCGAACGATCTGGTTCTTTCCTGCAAAATAAAAAAGAAGCTTAATTCATGTCGCAAAAATATTTTTAATGGATCAAAAATTGTCGGGCGGAATACGGTAATCGCTTGTCTCGCTTTTTTTTTTTACATCAAAAGAATTTACTTGGATTGCTTTAAGAGCGACGGCGAAAAAATGAATAGGAACGTGGGAAAAGTGCTGCAAGTCAAGAATAATTATGTGTTATGCATTTTTTAAAGTGGTTTTATCAGCATCAACCGATGTTAGATATCACGCTCATGCCGAGAAACTTTTCGCACCAAACTAATTTCAAAGTTAGTCGTATTAAAAATGTTTGCTAGTTCAATCAAATTGTATAAAGCGTGAATTTCATCCGCATATTTTTATTATTACGCGTAATGAGAAAATGTAAAAGAAAATAAAAAAAAAAAGGTATCGTAATTACCTGATGCGATTAACTGCCACAAAATGTTATGACATTTGAAATACTTTATCGCATTCATAGATCAATGATGTTCGAAAAATGATTTGGTAATTTTTTGAAAAACTTTTCCCATGAAGTTTATTTCTAATAATTAAATTTAAAATTTTAAGCAGATTTATGATGTTTTCGATATCCTTTTAGCATTCTTCTGAACAAAGTTTTAGAGCTTCTGTAATCACAAAAAGCTTATTCCGATATCTTTTTCTCTCTATAAAAAAAATCGAAATATAACAAGAATTTGCGCAAACAGTGTCAGATAATTTTTAAAATTTCTTTCTGTATAACATTCGTCATATTATGACCTTTTATTATTCATCAGTTATAATATGAAAAAATTTAAATTCGTGCACTAAAATTTGCACACCTTTCAGTGACGATGGTAAAATGCAGTATTTAAAATATTTGTGACGGCATAATTATAAAAACGGCAATCCATAAACTATTTAATGCTATATACTACTTAAATAATAAAGCAGATAAAAGTTGTCATTCAAATTTTATACACGTATCTGCATGAAAACCAAATACAATCTATACACGTTATTATCGAATAATTTGATGCCAAAAACCAAACGAGGAGAATTGGATTTCATCCTCAAAATAATCTTTGATTTATCTTGGTTTTCTGATCCCTGACGATTGAAAAAGTTCTTCAGTTTTATTTAACAATATCTAATGGTTATTTACTAATATGTTCATTTGAAGTTATTACTCCTTGGAGCGGTTTTTCATATGTATTGAGAGAGAAAAAAACATTTAAAAAAATTTTTTTTTTTTTAATCAGAATTCATGAGTGGCTGTGAAAAACGGCTCTTGAACACATTTTCATTGTGTCAACCGTACCAACGTCTTCCGTCCATTGCTTTACCTTTTTGAACGTATTTCATGAGTTTAAATTTAAAAGGCAAAAATCGAAAAGCAAATATTTCGTTTCAGCTCTCAGCATTCGAATAATAACAGCAATATTCAAAATGTACACTCTTTTTAAGAGGAAAGTGTGACTTTTTCCCAAGGAATAACTCTGGCATTTCGGCGTTCAATAATTCTTGGCAAACAATTCTTGTAGCTCTCTTTTTCCTTTAGATTCAGATTATAAATTATTTTTTTCTAACTGGCTGCCCGAGACTCGGGTCATACGAAACCGTCATGCAAAAGAAATAAAAAAATTAATTACAACTAATTGTCTTATAATAATGCGTTATTTTCTTCAAACTGAATGATGAAATCAAATTAGTTCGGGTTCGAATGTGTGATATCTCAGATATTATTTAGTCTTCTATAGTTGACCAGCATTGACGAGCACAGCATATATATATATATATTAGTCATCACAATTAGCTAAAGCAAAAAATATTAGTTAGGCAAAACCAAAATAGCTTGCGAAAAGTTTAAAAAGGCTTCACTACTAAAAGTAATAATTCAAAGTTAAATAAATATACCAAAACAAATTTTTAATTTAAAAAAGTGCTTTAAAATTTTTTTATAAAATTCAGATTTTTAAAAACTCTGACAAAAAAAAATTTTGATCGACGACCAGCGATGAGTAAAACTACTTTTAATTGGAGAGATTTAGGTGAAAACCACATTAAAAAAAATTAACTTTGTTTTATATCTAATTGATGCATATTGTAAAGCTTTTTAATTTTTTGTATTTACATTTTTAACATAAATTAAAATTACTTACTAAATTTCATGAAATTTTTTTCATTAGATGATAATAATGAACTTTTTACAAATGATGTCTACGCATATTCAACTCATTTTTAATCTAAATAAAAAAAAAGGGCGTTATATTCGAAATTTCATTTAATACACTAAATTTCCGTTAAATCATACAATCATTTTGAGTGTCAATAGTTTATGACTGGTAATTTGATTGGAAATGAGAGATTTCAGTTATGGAGCTTAATGAATTTAATTTGTTCTTGATAAGTCATAAATTAAAATGTAAAGATTAAATATTTATGATGTACTCCGGACAGTCAATTTATTTTCTAAAATGTGTGTAAAGCACGTTATAAAATTATATACTTAACAACTTGAATATTGATAAATATTTTTTCGACAAATTACTCTTTCAGACGAAATTGGGACAAATTAACTGACGATATCAATAATGAATTATCCTTTTTGTTTGGTAAACTTATTGATTTTTCCACCAACTTTTCACTCTTTTGCATCAGAGCAATCCATTTATTAAAATTTCACATTCAAAAAGCTCATTTCTACGCAGAATCTACCTTTCTATATTTTCCTTTTAATAGACAATTCGCAAACTATTTTTGGCCCTCTGAATTTTATTACATCAGATTCATGTCAAAATTTTAATATACGTTTAATTAAGAAGTCAATGTGAATTAATTACTTAATTGAACAGTACGAAATAATTAATTATATTTAATTATTTTGGGTTAATATATTACTTCGTGTATTACTTACTATTACTTATTACCTTAATAAAATATAAACATTTAACGTCTCATAAATTAAATTCTTCAATGGAAGTGTTCAAATATAAACCGACGGCAAAGTTTTATGCTACTGCCCTACGAAAATGGAAAGTTTAAAAAAAAAATATGAAGTTTAGTGCGGAAGAAGAGAACTACTTTATCTTTCGTCCGTTTCCTCAAAATAATTCTGGGCTAATGGGTAAAACAAATCAAAAAACCTTGCTAATTCCTCGATGAAGAGACCATTCAATTTTATTCTTCCTGGACTAAGGTTTCTGGATGTAGGAAAAATCCTTCATGCACAAGGCTGTGTAATCTAGGTGTCGTCTCATCTTATATGTATTTCGAATTTATCCATAAGTAATGATGTCTGAAAATATAAAGGCCTGTTTGTTATTAATTGGATTTAAGCAAAAAAATGCCTCACTTGCATGAGGGTGATAGTGAAATAATACTTACAAAACTAAAAAAGAAAAATTTCTGATACGATATACTTTTTGATCAAAATTAATCAACCGACTTTTTTTAAGCCAATAATTACACTTTATTTCTGGATATTTTTATTTTCTTTAAAATATTCTGTACAATTGCCGCAAAACCACTTATTATACCTGGAATTCTAATACAAGACTTGATTTTCAGTTGAAGACGAAAAATCTACATAAACATTGTCGCATTTCCTGAATAATACTTTTCCAATCTAAGTTGGAATCGTCGGTTAATCTTAGGAAATGCTAATATTGATTGTGCAACTTTTAAATTGAAAAAGTTATAAAATCTTTATTACTACATGAAACTAACGCTGAAGTCTGGAGCGAACAGTATCTAGAGGATAGAAAGCTGTCATGGCCACCACACTTCCCTAGGAAAAAATAAATTATGAATTAATTATAAATTTTACCATATGGTTATAAAATTAAAAAAAAAATCATAATTAAAATAATTCTGAAGAATCATGATAATTGGACATTTTTTATCTAATGTGCAATTGCAAAAGAAACGCCGAATTTTATGTGAAAATTTGATCTAAAGAAACAGGCATCACATTTACTACTTCGAAGGATCGTTACTTTTCAACTTTTTCTGTAAATTAATAACGGTTTCTTTTTCATGCCGAGATGGGAATCGTCAACAATGGTGCGCGTGACATAAGAACTTAATTAATTTTTTAAGCCATTGAGAAGACTTCAGCCGCATCCGAATTCTGCCAAAACAACCATTATGACTTGAAATATCGTTACAACGCTGACTCCTCTTACAACAACAATAACAGTTTAAGCATTTTGGATCGAATACTGTGCCGAGGCACTATTTTTTTTTGTCAGTTTAACTACAGAATCAATAATAAATAAATTTCAAATAAGAGGTTTAAACTGTTTCTTCGGGAAAGATTATCCCCCTTTTCTTTTTTCTTATCCGATAGATCTAATGCACTAAATTTATTCGAAAAATGTTTTTTATTTTTTTGCTGTTGGCAGCATCAGTTCCTAACGTTGCACTTTGAGCGAATCTGAGTAAAATTATCATTCTCATTATCATAATTTATATTAGAAAAGCTTTATTTTGAATCGTCATATTCACTAAAACTTTTCTTTCGCTTTACGATCTATCAGTAACTTAATCTAATTGCAAATATGAGCGAAGTTCCTTTTAAAGATTTAGTTTCATACAAAACTTTTGTTCATGCAATTGCAGGATCTACGGTAAATAATGTTCATATTTTAAATTTCTTTAAATGAAAAATTGAATTTAATATTCAACAAAAATAATTCGTTGGAAACACAGTTTTATTAAGTTACAAGAAAACATAAAACCGAACTCGTTAATTTCATAGTTTTCCCGAGTATTCGGCTGGAAAAGCAGCAGTAAAATTAAGTTTAATTGTACATTAGATAAAAAAATGTCCAATTATCATGATTCTTCAGAATTATTTTAATTGTGATTTTTTTTTTAATTTTATAACCATATGGTAAAATTTATAATTAATTCATAATTTATTTTTTCCTAGGGAAGTGTGGTGGCCATGACAGCTTTCTATCCTCTAGATACTGTTCGCTCCAGACTTCAGCGTTAGTTTCATGTAGTAATAAAGATTTTATAACTTTTTCAATTTAAAATGGAAATTCAACTGCATGTTGGTTTGACTGTTTCCCCTATTATAACCTAATAAAAGAGATATATATGCTTTTATTACAAATTTAATAGATTGGCTTTTAAGTTTATTCCTAATATTATGATTAGATGTCAGAATTTGGGTATTTAAATAATTAAGCTTGATAAAATTCATATTGTTTTTCTGTGCAATATCAATTATATGTTTTAACAAATTTTTCAAAAAATAACTGTTGAGCTTTGATGCAGACAGATTTAATGTAAAATTTTAAGTTATTACAGTTGTTTACAGAACTAATCTGATCTAAAATTGCCAATCAATATTGAAATGAAAATTTTAAGAAAATCAAAGATAGGGTTACTTCTTTTTATTAAGTATGAAAAACTGTTTCTAATGTGTAATCTGTTTCAGTGGAAGATAGAGAATCCAGAAATTCCTGGAAAACAATTCAAGAGCTTGTGAAAGAAGAAGGATTGTAAGTTATTAACTCATTCTATATGTTTAAACAATTATAAAAAAGTTTAATACTTTAAATAAAATTCAGTGCAGTATGGTATTTACATTTCTTAATAAATACAATTCACATACAAATTAGTTATTTCAAATTTTAAAATTTATTTATATTTAAATTTAATTGTATTTTGATATTTTATGATGATACATTGCATTCATAAATGCATATGCATTTTTACTTTCAATATTTTCAAAATTGTTCAATATGTTTTAAATCATTCCCTTATTGGCTGTAGAAACTAAAAAAAATTATTTCACATAAATTAATTTCTGCCTTTTTATCATATTTTAATTTTATGCTTATCTGTTTATAGGATGACTTTATATCGAGGAATAGTGCCAGTGCTGAAAAGCCTGTGGGCATCCAATTTTGTTTATTTCTACACATTTCATGGACTTAAAATTTTAAATCGCACAGATCAATCAGCGGGTAGGGACCTACTTTTAGCTTCCATAGCTGGAGTTATTAATGTTTTAACAACAACTCCTCTTTGGGTGGTAAATACAAGACTGAAGATGGAGGGCATCAAAAATAAACAGAATCGAAAATATAATGGATTACTAGGTTGGATAATATTCCTTTTTTTATTTCTTATTCAAATTTTATTATTAACATAATCTTACTATTATAATATACTGCAAGTTTTTACTTTTAATCAGCAATTTTCTTAAATGTGGGAAATTTAAGTTTGGTCTTCTCTATTTTATATGTTAAATTTTTAATTTTTTTTTGTTTTTTTATAAAAAAAATATATATATATCATTTTCTTAATATTAATTTAAGAAAGTTTCTACTTAATGTCAGTGAAAAAATTGACATTATTGTTGCAGATGGTCTTTTGAAAATAAAAGAAGAAGAAGGAATCAAAGCTTTGTGGAATGGAACTTTGCCATCATTAATACTTGTATCAAATCCAGCCATACAATTTATGGTTTATGAATCATTGAAAAGATATATTCAAAACATGTATCCAAATAGAGTATTTGGATCCACAACGTTTTTTTTAATTGGAGCTATTTCCAAAGCTGTTGCCACTGTGATGACATATCCATTCCAATTAATTCAGACAAAATTGAGAGTAAGTGCTCAGAGTTTTTTCTTTCTTTTTTTTCAATATATTTTGATAAATTTTATTTCAGGATTATTGCAGAGAGCAAATCTGATACATCTGTAATGCATGATCCAAGTCTGCTATTTAATATCTCTAAATATATGTCATACATTTAAAAATAGTGCAAAGGAATTTTCAAAAATCTGAAGAGAGAGGAGTCAATAGTTTGACTTATATAATGCATTTAAAATGTCTTTTATGTAGGTTTAAAATACTAATATGCAATGATTTTTCAAGATAATCAGAAATGTCCTTTTAAGATGTAATTAGAAATGTCAACTGTAACAGTAAAAAATCGTTTTTAGATGTTATTAAAAATTAGAATTTCTTTAAATTTTAAGACATTATAATAATTATATTTCACATATTCTGAATTGTTGAATATAATTCACAGTATGAATTAACGTATTCAACATTATTTCTTATAATTTTTTGCCTCATATTTTTATCAGAAAAAACTGGCTTCCTTAAATGAAAATTGGGTAAATAGCTGTCTGCGTTATTAACAAAATATTATATTAATATTACATAAAGTTTATTTCTCTGGCAAATATAAAACTTTTATTTTCTTTTTAGCATGGTCATAACTATTCAGATTTACCAAAGAATTCAAATATGATTCAACTTATGCTGTATTTAATAAGGTGAGATTTAATAGTGTCAGTGATACTTGTTTAGTAGTTGGAGGAATTTTGTTAGACTTTTACCCAAAATAAGATTACGCTTACTGCGTAACATAATTCATTTTAAATATTTGTTATTCCTCTGTATAGTTTGGGGTACTGATTGCTACTTCACTTTTTACAAAGATAGACCACTGATTACTAGATCACTATTTGTACAAAGAAAAATGCAAGAAAAGTATTTTCAAAGCTTTAAAATTCTTTTTT
>JAOWBB010000005.1:2046487-2059915 GCA_028565995.1 Ricinus marginatus
AAAAAAAAATTTCTTTTTTTTTTTTTTTTTTTTTTTTTTTTAATTTTTCATCGGACAATGCATTATCTAATAAAAAATTTCAAAAAGCAAATGCACGATTTGTCTCCAATTCACAATAATAGAGAGCTTTTATACTGCACGTATTTTCTTTAACGTAATTAATAAAAACAACGAAATCGCTACCGATGAAAAGTTAAATTTTCCCAAACAAATTTTCAAAGTTGCCACTGTTCATTCAGGTCTGGCAAAATTAAGCTTAATACTTATATTATGTAAATTAATTAATTTATAGTATCCTCTTAAAAATGATACGAAAAAGCGGTAAATAAGGTTGATATCTTAAGACATGAGAACTAGATCCAAAATACTGAGGCTGTAGTGTGCTTCCTGGCCATTGGGTCGTGGGACCTCTATATTAATGAATTGGAGCCTTTACGATATGGTTCGGAGCAATGAAGTGATATCCAGGCATGGGCATTCCGGCCGTTTCCATTGATATCCTATAAAAATAATCAAATCATAAGATGGAGCATAAAATAAATAAATGATTTTAATGTGCAGGAAGATAAAATTAATTAACGCACTAAGCTACACCATTTCTCTCAAGTCTAAAATCTTAAAACTTTCATCAATCTAATATAAAATATCCTCCTTTTTCCTTATTGTGTATCGGATTTATTTTCTTTCATGAACAATATTTTCATAAGTAATTTAATAAAATTAACGATGCATAGGATTAATTTTTCATAACAATTTGTTTCAAATATCTACTAAGTACAAGGTATTTAATAAGATACCTACCAGCTCTACACCAAAAAGCTTTACCTCAAATTTTCCCTCGCCGTTATTGCCTCAAGAATCTTCAGACTAAATTTTCTAAATGTTTATAAGTCTTACAATGTTTACACACTCAGACACACGCACACACACGCACGCACGCACACACGCACGCACGCACGCACGCACACGCACACGCGCACACACACAAACACACGCACGCACGCATACACATACACAGATATATAATTTTAAATATATTTATACCCTTTTCTTTAATCAAAATTTGTGAATCAAAATTCATCAGACGTCGGAAACATCTTTTTCATTAGTTTGCGAATTCTACATTTCATAATAGAAAAATATAAAAAAATTGAATATTAAAATAATAAGGGATAAATGAATAGTTCTTAGACTAAATTATAACTGCTTTACAATTCAACATACTAACTTTATTAGAAATTTCTATAACCAAATATTTTGATTATCTATGTATACAAATACAAAATTAACACAAGTTTACTTATAAATAATGTATTTAAAAGGAAAATGTAATAAATTTGCCTGCGTGTTTAAATAATATTTCAAAGTTTTCGACTCCTGTTGCTTATTCTTTTAGCTTATAAAATATTAAAGATGTTATTAAGTATTAATATACAAATAATTACTTTTATTGCTTTAATAATAAGATATTATGAAGTATAGAAACGCATCTAATGTAACCGTACATTTAATCACAGATTTTTAATATGTCATATTTTCCCTTTCCCTTAACTTTGGTTTTCGTATAAATTCATTTTCTACATTTATTTTCGTGCTTAATTCTGAAAAATCATCTTATCATGCTTGCCGGTTAAAGCTTACCCTACGATATTAATTTATATTATATTATAAAATTATCATGCCCTCTCTCTGATCAAAGCTATGTGACTGAATAGCATTGTCAGGGTAACTGAGTTAGGATTTCATAATTAAATTCAAATATTAAACTTGACTAACTTTATTTATGTTCAAAATGTCAATTTTTTTAATGATATATCTTGTAACCCGTCCATAAAGAAATATATATTACACTTAAGGAAACTATAAAGAATCGCGTTGCTTATTTTATTTTATATAATTTTTTTAATGCTCTTAAAACAATAATAAAAGAAAACATATTCTTTTCCTATTTTTAAAAAAATATCCAGCAGTTACAGATCATAATTTTAATCCTATATCTCAACCATACTTTTTTTGGAAATATAATAACCGAGACCTTTCATAAGAACGCAGTATAAAAAAAAGCAAGGATTAGGTAAAAGTTGAAAAAAAAAATAATAAAAATAAAAAATAAGTCAGACGCTAAATATAAATAATTCATATACTATTTTCAATTGATTGATCGCTACTTCTTTGAATTTTATTCTTTTAAAATGTCAAAATATAAAGAATACAAGAAAAATAAAAGACATTCATTTTATATTAAATCTGCCAGAAATGGGTGTCTCAGTAAATCATTGCCTTTTTTTCGTTAAAATAAAAAACGAATATAATATTCAATTGAAAATAAGTTACGATTTACTTAAATATTCAAAAAAATTATTCAATTAATGATTGAAAATGACAAAAATGAAAAAAATCGAAGAAAACCAAAATTTTGAATATTTTCTTAAATATATTATTCATAAGAATATTTTAATATATTCACATGCCATTCTTTTAACAAATAACCAAACTAATTAAATCTAGTAAGTCCCATAGCTTTACTTTACTTTCGCTATATTCTTTATTAAATTATTTATCTATATGTCTGTATAAAAGTACTGCGGGTGTATATATATTTAAACATACATATATACGTAAGTATAAACAATAATCATAGTGTACGGATAATTCTTTTACCATATAAAAAAAATTAAAAATAACGTATGGCTAGTATAATATATTGGTAGTCAACTTTTTGGAATAATAAATTTATGAAACTAAATATTTTCGGATCTTAATATTTAAATATTAGTAAAAGTATAAACAAATTAATTTTAAAATGTAAATTTTAACCTTAGACACAGCGTAAGTTAAAAAAAAAAAAAAAAAAAAATCACAATTTTCAACAAATAATTTTTAAATTTTGCTTTTATATTTTTAAAGGCCTGTTTATATATTTTTAAATTATTTATCTTTTATTTCACTAACATTTACATTTTAAACAGATGTCGTTCCCAAAATTAATTTTTTAACTTCTTTCACAGTTATTAAAACCATCGTGAGTTATATGGAACATATTTATAATATAAAAACACAGTTTGCAACCGAACACGATTGGAGAGTTAGTAACACTTAAAATAAAAACTGGATTTGTCGTGAAAATATTCTAGGTCAATGATATAGCAGCAATCTGTGCTGAAACGGGATTGCATTTGCTGTTGTTGTTGTTATCGTTAAATGTTAGCATTGTACCTCTGCTTCTTTATTTAAATTTGCTCGTTTTCAAATTCGAGTTTTGCTGCTAAAATTTTTCCATGAATAAAGATTTTAAAAATGGTAAATTTTCATTAAAAAATAAATTTTATTAAAAACAAATTAAAATATACATGTATATGTATATTTTCAAGAAGAGCAAAAAAAAAAAAAATTGGGAGAAGATTTGTTTATCATTAAAAGATTTTAATAAGATTCTATGAATAATAATGAAAAACTGGAATTTATTTCGACAAAGAACAAATTTATATCCAAGCTATAAAATGGAAGCATTGAAATGCGGTACTGATTGCTTTCTGCTCAGCGTTGATACTCACTATCTTTTAAGAAAAGACGTTAGTATATAAAAACATCAATTTCAATGGCTGCTCATTTTGTTTTTAGAATGCTTCATCGGCTAAATAATATAAAAAAAAAAATTAAGGGGGACTACATATTTGCGTTTTTCTTTCTGATTATTAATTATACTATACATATGTATTATACATAAATATGTGTATGTGCTTGTCCTTATACGTCGGAATTATCCATGACGTGTGTGTATATATCTCATACGTAACACTATGCATCATATATACCCACTCACATACAAAGTATATTTATGTATATAAGACATAAGACAATGTTCACACGTTCATATATATATACACTCTAAAAATCTGTAAGCATAAATAAATACGAGATACACATAAATCTAAATTCTGTTAAAATGACAAAAGCCACGATAGAGTCGGTGCTACAATGCTTTGCCAATATATATCATCTTAAAAATTGTTTCTTAGAATCAGCAACTAAAGAAACAATGTTAAGGCCTAATCAGAAACACTACTTATTCCGATTTACATTTCTATATTTGGGAGCTAAAATACTTGATATCAAGAGCTAAAATAAATACCCTACGTTTTTGTAAAATATTTTATTAAAGTAATGTTTTGCTTCGGAATACTGAAATCCAGTACACGTCCGAAGAAAGTAGCTTAATTATGAGTGTTCTACTTAATTTTTCCTACAAATTACAGTATATCGAATTTCCTTAAATACACTGATAATAACATTATACTGATTCCAGATTTTAGTAGATTTTTAGCCTAAAAAATAAACTATACAAGAAATAATGTAAAGCAACTCGATGATTAAGAAAACAGATATCATTCATCTGTTTTCTCGATTTCCTTACTTCAGGTTTTATTTCAAGTCAAATTCGAAAATATTAAAATTATCAAAATAAAAAAAAAAATATACACATATATATATAAAAATTTTTTTTGCGAAAACTCAATACTTTTTTTTTTTTTTATTGCTGTTGCGAAGACTATTATTGAATTAAGAGCTGAAAAAATATTTTATCAGAACGAGAAACAGCATTTTATGAACTAAATCAATTGATGATAATACTAATAAAAATCCGAAGTCAATAGTTTTTGTCTCTTCCATTAAACTTTGAAAAATTGAAGTCAAATGAATATACACCACTTAAGGTATTAGGTTTATTTCCTAATGTACAAACTATAAACAGTTCTTATTCACAAAAGCAAAAAGAAACAGTTTAGCATTATTTTTACATCTTTAATTAGAAAAGAGAAGAATACAGATCCTTATATTATGTTATATTATATTATTTTATATTATATTAGATCAGTTAAAATCAAATTTAAGATTTTTATTAAAGTCAAAACAATGTCAAAACTAATTTTCTGATTTTCAGTCATACCTAATACGAAAAAAGTCCCATTCATATAAAGTACAATAAAAAAAAGAAGGACATGTGAATTCTTCTTTTACTTTCAATGATAAAAGAAGTTATAAAAAAAAATTACATTTAAGCGTTCCTTCGTTCAAAAAAAATACAATTTCGACAGAAAAAAAAAATACAAAATTAATCAATATAGAGACTTAATACGGAGCAAATTTACTGCGTTCCACTTTCGGTTTCATGTCTTCATGCTCGTTATTATGTCTACGAGAATTGTAAGACTTATGAGAGCGATGGACCCCGGTCGTTTGAACCTGGGATCCACCCCCCAAGCCACCCGCTAAGCCGAGCAACTCAGTTAGGCCTCCCAGCGCCTGAAGGCTTGAAAGAGCACTAAGAGCCCCGGGTTTGGTCAAGAGTTGCGCTAACGGCAAAGCCGATGCTATCGGAGATGGAGTATTTCCGGATGGTGGGCTGCTCGCTGCCGTCGAACCGCCGGAATTTGGGGAGTTTTGGGCTTCAAGATTTGCTTTCTGAAGTTCCACGCTGAGGATTAAAGACAAAAAAGAACAGGATGTGATGTGATGTTCAAATGAATTCGCACCGATGGATCAGGCCTAGTGATTTTTCAGAGAAAAATCGGAAGGACTGATTGTAAAGCGGGAACAAATTGATCAAGGGTTGGTGTTTAAACATCAAAACTTTTCAAGATTTTCTCGAAAGAATCGGATCGTGGTTCCGCGTTCGTTCCTTTCTTTTCCGCATTTCCACCGTCAATCATTAAACAATAAATTTTTTTGCAAATTGCAATATCCAACCCTTAACATTTCTTTTCAAAAACAAAAGGAAAAAAAAAAAAATTCAAAAATCGAAATTGAGCCACTGCGATCTAAAATCAAAATGGAAATAACTTTGCGCTTTTCCGTTTCGCCAACAAATCATTTTCCGTCTTTTTATTTTTTATTTTTGTCAATTTCAAAAATCTCGAAACTCCGTTTCCTCATTGGAAAAGTTTCGAAATTCTCCGGATTTGCTGTCGCTGCAGCACGGCAAAACTTAATCCGCATTTATTTCAGAGGTAAACCTTTTATAAACGTTTGATTGATGTATTCATATTTTCTTATTTTTAAACGATCCAATTCTTTATCAGGAAAGGCTTCAAAAAGGCTGTAAAAATTAAAAGTGAATTTTGGAAATAGGGTCAACGAGGGATTTTAGCCGTTTTCAAAAGGATTAGATCGAGATACAAGATGTTGGATTTCACTTTTGAAAAAGGATAAAATCACTTAGAAATAAAAAATTTGTCGCACATGGAAATTTGGTTAGTTTAAAAATAAAAATAAATAAACAAATAAATAAATAAATTCAAATGAGGTAAAAAAAAGGAACTTTCTACGCTAATCAATTTTACTTCAGGTCTTCTTAAAAACATTTTTTTTTTTTATTATTAAATACATTTAGATTACATAAAAATATTTAATCAATGTGTGGATAGCTTTCAAAATTGGGAAAGAAAATTTTCATTATTCATATAAAATTCCTCGACAAAATTAATTGGAAAAAAAGATAGTAGATGGTAAAGCTTTCAATATCTTTCTTTTTGACGGAGATCACGTCAAAAATTTCGTTTTTGTACAGAAAACCTATTTGCAAAGAAGACCTTAAAAAAATATCGTACAATAAATTCTAGATCCTGGGCCGTGTGCTCTGTTTCGGACCGTCATTCACTTCCCTGCCTTAGTAATGGAACTACTACAATTCATATATAGTCGGCAGAATGCAGTTTTTTACATTCAAGACAATTATAGAATTACATTTGTTCTTTTAATGTAATTCTACGTTTAGATAATATTTATCTCTCTGAGAATATAAAAAGAATATTAACGATTAACAAAATAAAAATGAAATTATTGCTTTAAAAGAACTTTTTTAAATTTAAAATTCATATTCTTAGCAGGTTTAAAAAAAAGAGATATGTGGCACTGGGGCAGAAAAATAGCGCATAAAACAAATTTTTCAAATTACTTAAGAAACACTAAAAGAAATTTGTAAAAAAAATAAATAAACAAATAAATAAATAAAATAAAATAAAATAAGAGTCTTTTAAGAATGTTAATGAATTATCAATTGTAGTTAAATAGTTCTTAATTTACGTTTAGTTTTCACCGTTACTGAACTGTCAAATTGGCAAGATACATTTGTCTTAGAACATATTAAATTCAAAAGCATTGACTTATCTTCTTCCTACCTTTATTGTAAGACAGAAAACATAATAATAGTTTATGCATAACATAAATTTTAAATTTTTGAAATCCCGCCCCGAAATCCACAGCTATCGATAAAACCGAACAATTTTTTTGTTTCTTTGTTTTTTTTTCACGCTTGAAATTTAAACAATTGTTCACATTCTAAATAATAGCTAGTGAAGTGATAAAAAAAGGAATTTTTTTTTATATTAAAAAAGTTACGTTTTTAGAATATAGGTTTATATCCTTTTAAAAATATTATTTATCTCTGTTTAAAAATACCTAATCATAACTATAAAATCCGAGTAATTGGAGCTTGTGTATTTTATTTGTTGTTGTTGAAATAAATGAAAAAAATATTGTTTTATTGAAACCATAGAGTAAATTTCTGACAGATCTAAAAAAAAAGTTCATAATTTTATAATCGTTTTTTAATATTTTAATAGGCATTCGAATTACACCAGCGAATGTTTCTAGCACTTTTCCGATTTTGGCATGAAATATTAGAAAACAAAAAAGATGGATCTACAGCTTCATACGTAATTCGTTGATATAAAGTCGTTGTAACGATTGACTGTAACAATTTAAGGTAATATACCTTATTAATAAATCAATATATGTAATAACTTAATGTATACATAGATATTCCAGGTAACAATCTAGTAAAAGACTAAGAAAAACATCAGCTTAAAACGCAAATGAAATTTAAAAATTTTTTTCCAGAAATAATCCAATCTCATTTTCTTTCTAATTTTTTTTAACTACTCTCAAATGTAAAAAGAATAGTTCGAATTTCTTAATTAAAAATAATTGCAAAAAAAGTGTCTTCAAATAAAAATTTAGACATTAAAAAGGCTGAAAATACTTGACCTAATTAGGTTATACGTGATTACGAAGCGAATGAATGGCTCGGTTACATTAATATAATGACTGTTTTCAAAAGTTAAATCATTATTTTAAATTTTGTACGAATTTAATTTTTTTTGGAATAAATAAATTCGTTCTGTTATCCTATTTAATATTGAGCAAAAAATATTTTCTTGTCAGCAATAATAACTTTTAAAAATCTTTTTCTTTGGTAAATTTTTGAATAAATAATAAATATTAATAAAAAATATTAGGGTGGTACTCTCCCAATGATTTATGTATCTTTGAACATCATGAATATTAGAAAATTATTTTTAAATTGTTCTCCTAATCTTAGTTGCTCTAAAAAGAGAGAATTTGACTTTATATATAAATGTTTTTTAATTGCCAATTCTCATTACATATCTAAAGGTCTAATATATATCTATATCACTTTCACGGAAATTCAATTCAAATAAATTTTAACCAATCAACAGTTCAGTAATTGAAAAATTCTAGCCTCAGAATTATCTGATTCTCTTTTCAGAGATAAACAGTTTTAATCATTTCCATAAGAAAACTTACATATTTCTTAATATAATTTTAATTCAAATGTCAAATATAAAAGCCGAAATATATCAGTTTTGGTTTAAAGAAAATAAAGTTCTTAAGCAACATTCAAAAATTAAAAGGTGAAAAGTTTTTTATTTAATAAATCAAATTATATCAATTTTTGATTGCTGGGTTTCGTTTTCAATGTCTTGAGAGTGAGCACGGACCGAGAGCACACTTGGGACTTTTTGAACAAGCTGGAAGAGAGAATCGAAAAACCTGTAATTTCGGAAAATTCTTGTTAATATCTTGACAACTGGGATGTTCACTGATAGATTTAGAGATCGACAATCACATGGTTTCTATATCTTCCGGAAAATAGGAACGTGGCGGTTGGTTAAAGCTCTTTTACCATTCTTTCGGTATGTTACTTCAATTTCTTTCTTTCTTTTCTTTTTTTTTTTTCTTTTTAAACAAAGATATTAAAAAATGGCCGTAAAAGCCACTTCGAGATAAAATATTCGAATAGGAAGTTATGAATCGACAGAATCCAAGGATTATCAGAAAGAAATCCAGGATCAGTAAATTACAAGGATCAGTAAACACCCCGTTTTGGTTCAATAAATTAAAATAATTAATGTAAAAGAAAAAAAAAGAGAAAAGTAAATTAAACATAGGATCAGATGTCCTGGAAAAGATTTATGATTAGTTTAAAAAATGGAATAGATAAAAAAATTTAGGCCTACATGTAGGAGGAGCGGCAGGAGGCGATTCTAGAGGCGACGTCTTCTTTCTTCGGCTTTGCCAACCTGCTAAGAAAAAATTTCTCCAACCAAGACGACACAAAGGCCATGCACCTATCTACTTTAAAGACACGGTACATTTGTGTATTGTAAATTTAAGTTGCTAAAATTATCTAATATAAATTTAAAAACAAATTTTATGAAATCCTAATAATGAAGTTTGCGTAATAGATAATATTTAAATAAAGTTTAGTTCGATAATGCTCTGGTTCGCTTTAACTGCAATGAACTGAATATGTAAATGGGAGAGTTAGAATGAAATATCGATTAGTTTACTTTATGAATGCATCCCTCAATTTTCCCAAGTTAATCAATCCAGAGCAGAAAATAATAATTATTGTGAAACAAGTTTAAAATAAAAAGCCGTATAAGAGATGCATCTGCAAATTGTGGAAGTGCTGATAGCAATGCTTATGAAAAATTTGATGGTACCAATACAACTGTTGGTCAATTTATGAATTTCACTTAAGCAAAATCATTCGTAACAAAAAAAAAGCATTATTTGAGAAAATTTTCAATACAAAAAATTTATTCAAGAAGGAGGAATTCAAAATTATTTTTTAAAAACAACTGAATTAAGGAATTAAAGTTTTAACTTTAAATTAAGTGATGTCATATCGGTTCGAAAATTTTAACTTTTTTTTCTAAAATTATGAATTACATAAATTAACTTGTGCACGTAATCAGATCTGTATATTGTAATAATATCTAGACTCAATTCAATAATATAACTTTCTACATTCACTGTCTGTTGCGATCAGAAGCGAAATTAAAATATTAATCTTCAAACCGTTGAATATTTAAACATTAAAGCCATTTAGAAAGCAAACGAATTTAACCAAAACTTAAAGAAAATAACATAAAACTGCATTCTAAAAAAAATTTAGTATCCGCAATATTTTGGCGATTTTATTTTACAATGTTCAACATTAAAATTAAATTACAATGATGTTTAACTATTATGAATTATGATAGAAAGTTCCGACTTTTTCATTGAACACATTTCGAAAGACTCAACATGTTTGAAAAAATAAATTTAATTTAATTAATATCAATTCTCAATTATGAGAAAAAATACCTTTAACGTTAAAAATTAATTTACCGGATGATCTGATTACAAACACCTACTTTAAGCCATCCATCCTTATTTCAATATATGACTGATTATACTTTTGACTATCAAAGAAGATAAAAAAAATCAGATTCTGGTGTAAAGATTTAGAATTTAAATATTATTTAAATAAAATTAACATTGGAATATTATTGAAAAGAAATATGAGAATTTATTGCACTTTCTAAACATTGTCTGAAAATTTTATTCTTTTATAATAAGTAAAAGTGTGGATACGCATGTGAAGAGAGAGATGTAAAAGATATTTTTTCAAACTGTATTATGTATATCGAAAAGTCACAGGCAGATTCGCAAATCACGGATTTCTTAAATTTCATGGATTCTGACGATAAGCGACGAAGTTTTATTTTAATTTTCTAAAAGTTTTATCTTTAGCTTAGCTTAAAATGATTCAGGATAACTAAACAAAATGGTCAATATGAGTTTCATTGTGAATAAGGCGAAAATAAAATTTTTTCTTCACATATGAGAAATCGTAAATTGACCGGACTAATTTACAAATAAATAACGAATGTTCTCCGCTCTACGAAGCATCCCAATATTCATATTAAATTTTAAATTTAATATAATTACTAAGATTAAGGTGTGATAAAGCCATGCAAGCATAACAGATAAAAACTGGTATAAAAGAGAATATGGTGACATGTAGACACGTAGTCACATTCTCTTAGATTTTATACGGTTATCCATGTTGAATTGATGAGGGTACTTTTATAGTCATATACTACCTCATATTGATGAGGTACTGAGCCAAAGCCACGGCTTCAGGATTCCCAGAGATTGTTATAGTCCGATCCGTGTTGCCTCCTTCCCGCTCCTCGGAATTACTGATTCGAATCATGGCCCCGGAGAGCTGTCTGTAAATGGACAAATTGTCTTTTACTGGTGGAAGCACTATATAAATTAAACCTACCTCATATTGATAAGATATTGGGCCAAAGCGACAGCATCTTGATTGCCTGTTATAGTGATTGTACGATCTGCTGTTGCTTCGCGATCATCAGATTTTGAAATACGAATTACTGCTCCTGAAATTTGTCTGTAAACAAATTTTTCAAACAAAAAAATTAAGCTTAATGCTCAAAAAAATTAACAAATAAAGAAAATAATTTTAAAAAAAGAATAAATAAATAAATTAATTAATTAATTAATAAATTAATAAATAAATAAATAAATAAATAAATAAACAAACAAACAAACAAACAAACAAAAATTCATGAAATAAGGAAAAATTATGAAAAAAGCCATCCTAAACTGCTTGTTGACTTGCTTTAACAATTTTTTTACCTTGTTGTTTTTTAAATTATTTGGAATTATTAATAATAATTATTATTAAATAATTAATAGACGTTCAAACAATTATTGCAAATCATAAATTCAATCAATTTAAGTAAATTATTAATTAAATTAATCAGCAAAATTGCCAAAAGTTTAAATTAGCAGGTAAACAATATGCATAGATTTCAAATAAATTTGAGAACGTAAAATCTTAAATGGGAGTTGTAAGGTTTTTTGAGGGTGTTAAATATTTTAAATATTTACTACAAAAATTTTTTAAATAAAAGAAAATAAAACTTGAAATATCTTTTTCCTAATTCTTAAATATTCTGCATATATAATAAAAAATTATAACAAATTGCAAAGGTTAAATTCAATGAATTTTGATATTTTAGAAATAAATTTTTATTTTACCGAGCATATATAACATTTATTCTTCAATTTTATCAAACGGATAATATATATATATATTTCAAAGCAAAAATCAACATGTAAAATTGATGATTGATGAACATATTAAAAGAAATTGAATGGACTAATATATGAAGTTCCCAATGAGCAAAAAAGAGAAAAAATAATCACTTTTATAATGAATCACATTGATGGAATGCATTATGAAATAATAATAAGTCGCTTTTACTACTGATGATAAAAGGAACTTTGGCGTCAAAGGAAAATAAATACATATGACTACTTATATCCATAATTCAGACTATCATTACAAGATTTTTAATTTTAAGGATAAAAAAACAAAATTCTCTGCATTAAAAAATTGTAATCAATAGCTAACTTTAAGAATTTTAAAAAGTGTTAATACAAAGTTTTCTGATATTTCTGGTGACATTATATGTATTTAACTGTAATAATCTCATATATATATATATATATACACATACATACTTGACATTTTTTTAATAATTAGTTTTAATTCAATATTTGGGAAAAATAATTTATTTTAATAGACATGAGGAAATTAATGATTTTAATTAAAAAGATGTCATTTCTAATTCTTCACGTATCCATAGTTTTTATTTCATAAATTTTTGCTCTTTTGTTATTCATTACCGTAATTAACATCAATAATACTTGTAAAAGTGTTGCTTTTGATTAAAATCGAAAATTAAAAGATTTCAATGTATTTATTGCAATTTTTTTATACATTTTCTCAAATTTATCCGACAGATAAGTAAACATATATATTTCCGAGAATTAAAAATTTATTATTCCACGATATGTATTTCCACCAAAAAAAATTTTTTTTTCTTCGTATACTGTTAATTGAAGCAACTTAGTAACTTGTTGGCATTTAAACATGGAAATACTGTAAATTTCAGTTTAAAAAATTTCAAAAAAAACGACTTTTAACGTACAAAGGATATATATATAGAAAATATGTTAAAATTCAATAACAGCCAGAAGTATATTTACAGGAAAGTAAATATATATATATATATAAAACAAAGTGTTTTCTTTTATTTTTTTTTTCAATAAAAGTGACTGGTTTTTATTTTTTTTCATTTACTGCTCATTTAATTTTGTATATATACATATATACAAAATATATATATATTTTGTATATGTATACATACATATATATATATATCTTTTTTTGTTATTTAAAACTTAAAATATTGCCAAAAA